>JAHLJS010000005.1:25126545-25384045 GCA_038502445.1 Eremochloa ophiuroides
AACCCCGGTCTAAAGTGGGCTTGCAACTAGTAATAAAGTCATTTCTCTACTAGTGAAGTAGCCTCAAATAGGTGGGTCATACTAGTTGTGATTTGAACTAGTTAGTCCGGCCACCCATAGTCCACTTGTTTAGATCTTAAAGAGCTATAAACTTTAGCCAACTACTCTCTCTGTCCCTAATTATTTGTTGTCACAGTTTACGTGCTGATAAGCTTAATTCACTATTTCACTTTGTGCAAAACACGTACAATATAATATCTCTAAATATAAATTTATTAAAAAATTAGATTCAAAGATCTATTGGATGATACTAGTTATATATTGTATATATTAATACTTTTATATATATAGTTAAATTTATTTCTTAGGAAACGAAAATGACAGATATTTAGAGACAGAAAGCAGCTGTTTGTTTATGTGATCCAAATATGCCCTTATTTATTTTTGGCAGATTTTCACTCATCGATTTCATACTGGCATTGTCGAAGGTGAACATCAGTTCCACTTTTAGCACACTATGAGATCTAGATCACAAAAGTGGTGATGACAATAGCAAAATTTCTGAGCCGCCGTACAAATTACGTAATTATAATAATCCGTATATGAAACTAATTAATAAGCCTATTTGTAGGTTCGTGACACCAGTATCCATGAGTGTGGTCTGCGTCATTCCGGGGGTCATCGTCGTCTCCGCCGTTGACGTGTGTGGTAGCTGGGTGGCGGAGACGGCAGCTGGCCTTGTGGCCTAGGCGAGCTTATCAAGTACGTATGGTACCCCTCGGCGTACCTAGCTTTGTTCACCGGCATTGAGTACTCTAGGGGTCTTGGGTAATTGTCGCCTATTGCCGTCCCTAGATTTGTTTGTGTGCCAATAAATTTAACTCGATTTCTAATATATATATATATATATATATATATATATATATATATATATATATATATATATATATATATATATAACATTTGTATTTCCAAATAAATAGTTAAAAACTATAACTAAAGATCTATCAATAATAGTAGTTACGAATTATATATTACAGATATTAATATATATATATATATATATATAATATATATATATATATAATTAAAGTTGTTTGTCAGAAAACGAAAATAACAATTTAGGAATAGGTGTTCGCTGGAGATAAAAATAAATATTGATTTTGGCTAAACTAATTTTTATGAGAGTAAAACACTGTTCAAAAAACATGGCTGATCTTGGCTGATAAGCTCAAGCGAACAGCTAAGCTTTAGCTAGCATTGGTAAGTTTAGCTGAATTTAGCTACTTCGACAAAAGTTAGCTAGAATCTATTAGTTAGAGAATTTGAACACTTCAGCTAAAGTTTAGCCAAACAACTTTTAGCTATCTAAAATTTAGCTAGTTGGGTGGAATCCAACCTGTGATTCTCTTGAGCTTATCAGCCAAAATCAAAGTTTTTTATAAATATTATTTTACTTTCATAACAAATCAGTTTTAACTAAAATCGATGTTTATTTTCATCTTCAGTGAACATGCACAACGACCTGAAGGAGGACCTACTTACATACCCCCATGAGCCACATGCTTTATCTTATATAACGTAGAAATGGTGGAACAATATGCATGCGAAAGGCAGCTAAGTTTATTTGTAGGATTATTATTTTTTTGAAACAAAGATTTACAGATTATTGGTCCGCAGGTACCTGTGAAAACTGATATATATCTATTATAGTAGTAGCAACATGCTTTATTATATATTTGCATGCGTGTGTTTCGGTAATTTCGAGGTTATTATTACCTCGTCTGAGCTTTATAGCGGGTTGCAATGCAAAGACGACGGAGCGCACTATATATGTTGTTTGTAGCGTACGTACCGTCGAAGAAGGAGGACGTCGGCATCTCGTTCGGCGAGGAGCCGCCCCAACCGGCGGTGAGCACGATGGCGGCGGCGGTCATGGCCGCCACAACGCAGACGGCAGGCAGGGTCGTCCTCATCGTCGTCGCCCGGCTTCTCATCAACGGCCACCACCACTTCCTCGTCAGGGCCTCCAGCCGCCGGAGCTCGGCCGCCGGCACCGCCGACGAACGCTGCTGCTGCTTGGCCGCTGCCACGCGGACCTTGCCACCACCGGCCTGCTGCTTATTGTCCATGCTTTGCCCGGCAGCCGCTTCGATCGCTAGCTTTTCTTGGTTCTCAGTCTCTCTGCAATGTACACCATATAAAGGTATATAGCGAGACAGAGAGAGCGCTAGCTTTGTAGTTGTAGGTAGCAGAGTGCAAATTCCTAGGGTACGTACTCGTACATAGCGATATAGCTGGAGATGGAAGAATATACCCGGCCCCGGGTCACGACGCGACACGACTTTGGCCACTTGCCACTTTCGGCGAAGAAGAGTAGGGGGATATACGGCCGGCGACACGACACACATGCACGTACGCGTTGGAAAAAAAAAAAGGAATACGGCGGGTTGTAGTTTAACTAGTGCCAAAGAAGATATAGTTTTGGAAACTCATCACGTTCTGTCGACGATATCGGTTCTAGAGTTCTATTGAGTATAGGTTTGCTAGCTGAAACTGACCACTTCCATATAGTCGTGATGCTTCTTGTCACGCACGATGACCATGCCACGCATCGTCGCTATCCAAAAATCTAACGGGTCCTTGCGAAATGTCTTGTTAATGGGTTATCGTGACATGTCATAATCTATGTCTACCTAATAGTAAAGAGGAAAGATTTATCCCTCTCTTTATCGTCTGGTCTGTCCAATCCATTCGCTCTTACCACCAGACTACACAAACTCATGTGATGTTCGTTGAAACTTTTTTCTATTTAGCGAGATCGTAATCTTCAAGCTTTACAAGAGGTAACACTTATGCTTGGCAAGATAAAATAAATAAAAATATGTGATATTGCATAATTTATATGCAATAATGTAAAATATGTCCGCTGCTAGATTTGGCAGTTTACTATGTATAGAATTTCCATAGCTATGTCTTCATGAATATTTGATGTACTTTTTCCCGTTGCAACGCACAGGCATATTTGCTAGTAATTTTTTAAATGTTAAATCGCTACCAGAAAATGGAATGTATACTTGGTGGCTTATAATTTCCATCAAAACTAGCCTCAGGGGAATATATAATTACTAGAAAAAATTGGTTATATAGCATCCAAAATTTGCGATATCCGAAAAATACCATTGAAAGATTTTTTAGTCCCGTAAAATACCCTAAACTCTTTTTCACGGTCGTTCACTCGATTCCACCGCAGCCAACGAAGGCACGTCCGCGTGGGAGAATTAATTGCAGCGCTAGACTAGTAACAGACTCCTAATTTTCCTGTTTTGTTTGTCATGCGTTTCCATCTTTTCATGCGCCGTGCATGTAGATCGGATTTATAACATGGCATGGCTATTGGTTACATAGTAGTCTTATTTTTCATGCTTCAATTTTTTCTTTCATTTATTTTTTGGTAAAGACTTCTATATGACCGGCCGTATTTTTATCTTACCGCACGGACACTCAGCCACATACACGCGCGCGCCTCCAGTCTCCCCCATCCACCTCTCTCTCCCTCCACACACACGCACGCGCCTCCATCCTCCCCCATCCACCTCTCTCTCTCTCTCTCTCTCCCATGGAGATCCCCTGCAAGATCCATGGCGAGCTTCCCCCCGTGCCCTCCCCAGCGACCTCCTCCAGTGAGCCCACGCCGCGCACGCACCTCCCTAGGCGACTCCTCCGACAAGCCCATGTGGCTCCTCCCTCTCCCTACCCGTGACGCCCGTGACCGGTGTCCATGGCGGCGGCGGCCATGGCGAGGTAGGCGTCTGCAACCACCACCAGTTCCTCCTCCTTCGCCTGGATCTGAGCTCCACGAGCCAGCAAGCGCAGCCTGTGCCGAGAAGCTCCACCAGCGCCAGCTCATGGGGTCCCTCCTCACCTCCGCTCCAACGGCACCCGCACCGAGAGGTTTGAGCTGCTTGACTGGGTTTGCTTCAAAATGCATTCGGGTTTCATGTCTCCTTCCCTGCTAGGTCTGCTTGACTGGGTTGCTTCTGTTCGTTACAGTTATGACTGCCGATTCAATAGGATTCATGGAGTACTCTGTGTTTAGGATTCAGGAATGATAGTCGATTCATCATGATTCAACTACAACTATCGATTGATTTTATTTTTTATTAGCCTAGGAATACATGTTCTGCGTAGTATGCTACTGCTTCTATATGTGTGGGTAATTAATATATCTGATGAAAACCTGTTTGCTTAACCTTTTGTATTTTTCATGTTTTTTCTTTTGTGGTCATATATGAGGATGGATAGACATGTAGATAGAGATAGAGGATAATTTAGGATATAAGTTGTCTTTTGTTCTCTTGTTTGCCATACTGATAACAGTGCTTCTCTCAATGTTGCAATAACCACACAGGCTAGGATAGGGAGCTCTATTTCCACTGTGGCATGCAACTAGCAAACATGCTATTCTAGGATAGGGAGCTCTCAGTGTCTCACAGTTTTAACATGTGGGATGTTTAAAGTTGCTCATGCTTAGATGCCTGCTGCTAGTGCTGCCTTGATCCATATTGTGGCTCCGTAGGTTTGGCAAATTGCATCATATCCATGGTGTCACTTTGTTTGGTAATCTACTGCATGAACTATGTTTTTAAAAAGCCTATGGTGAACATCAGCATTGTAGAATTATTATGCCTCTTGCTATTTGTGATGAACTGATAGCTATTAGATTTGGGGTACATCAACACTTGAGTTTTTAAACTGATATATCTCAGTAATTCTGCATTGGTGATTGGCACTATAGTTTTAAAGTTCTTGAGATCCCATTGTTCTTCCTATGCATTTATTCTGTTCTAGTGCACTGCTATTTAAAACACTGCTTCTATTTAACACAGATCTTATTTAACACGTGTCTTATTTTACCCTCTGTGCACTTCTTTTTCATAATACATAAATTGCCTAGTTAGGAAGACATTGTTGCCTAATAAATAAAACTTAAATTGTCTAAGAAAATATAGCTGGTGTTAGAGTTTTATGGATATGTCAATAATCAGCATTTTGGGCTAAATAATTAGCAATTACACTCATACTGCATTGCATTGCATTTTATTTGAACTTGGGCATTTTGCTTCCTATCCCGGCAGTTCACGATCGTCCTGCAGCTGAGGCACCTGGTCACTGTGATGACAATCGGAGCGGCCAACCAGATCACCTTTAGCCTGCTCACAGTGAGTAGTCCTTCTCCACTTGAATGAATGAATGAATGCTTCTTTGACCTCCTTGTAAATCTGAATTTCTTCCTTGCCCTGGAATGGAAGGCATACTTACTATGGGGGAGCAGGATCTTCCTTCATTTCGTTTCTACGTCATCATGAGGCTCATCTTCATGATCCAGCAGGGACAGATCCAGCAGGGACAGAGGCAGTACCAAATGCAGTTGCTTCAGGTTAGTCCATCAATTGCCACTTCTAAATAAATATCATTGGGAGATTGTTCTGCTGGGGGAAGCAGTGGTCAGGAACAACAGCAGCAGCAAAAATAGCAAGACATTCATCTAGTGAACATGAATGCATATATTTCTACAGTTTTCTGATAATATTACGGATGGTCCTTGTTTACAATTGGCAATAATCATCTATGAATTAGACAATAATATAATTTGTTTACAATTAGCAATAATCATCTATGAATTAGGCAATAATATAATTTAATATAGGTAATAATATGATTTAATATAGGCATAATGTTCTATGAATTAGGCAAAGTACTATCTCAATTAAGCAAAACCACTATCTTAATCAAGTAAAAGATCTGCTACTACTTAGGCAAGGTACTCTTAAAAATAATTTTAGGACTGACTTGATATGAATCCTCATATTGTTTAATCAGTACCTACAAATTTGATTCTAGTATTTATTACACAATATTTTTGGTATTGTCCTTTTCCCTTGGCCGCTCGCCAACAACGAGCACCCATCAGGTTTGTTCGCCCCTAGCTTGCTTCGCCCTCCTGCAGGACCAATGACACCTAGATCGGTTGGCGTTCTAGTTGACATACCACTAATTGACTCGACTACATGTGCATTGATTAGTTAGTAAACTTCATTGGGAATAAGCAACCAAATGTACTCCGACCGACAGTATTATGTCAAGATCAAGCCAAAATAATTCAAATCATTAGGAAATTTTTACATCGTTCTTCTCTAATCTCTCATTTTTTTTTCTGTTCTTAGAATAAGCACCTAAATGTACTCTGACCGACACTATGCTTGCTTTTTTCAGAATACATAAATCACCTATTTAGGAAACCATTGTTGTACTGAGTAGTACCTCGAATAGTACATCTACCGCTGCTTGGGGCTTTCTTAGATGTTTACCATGGAACAATTGTACTGAGTTGTACAGTGGCGAGAACAAAACATGTCTTGCTTCTTTTGTTGCTTTCAATGTGAAAACAGGCTTCAATTGAATGGTGTTAGTGGCAAATACTACTATACTAGTAGGCGCATGCAGCTCTGCTGGCAAAATTTGCACATTGTTTTGTGTCCTGTTTTGTAAATTTTCTGGCACATGTTATCCTTTTTCACACCTCAATTAAGCAATAATACTGCTTCTTTCAGATAATAAGGTCTTCTTAAATAGGCAACTTAATTTCCATATGCTTCTTTTCTGTAATACCCCTGGTATTACTGTTAACTAAAATGACATGTCATCATATCATCATGTGCATTTGCTTGTCGTTAGGGCTAATAGTGTGATTAGCTTGTTTAACTCTTGTGTGTGCTTGAAGGAACCCTAATTGAGTTGTTATTTCTTGTTGATCTTTAATTTTCCTAAAACCCTAATTAAAGGCTTCAAAGTGCACTTTCTAAATTTGATCAAATCTGAGGTAGGTCCCTTAATAAAAGTTGTAGAGTTTTTATTGTAGAACAACTTCTATTTTGGGTGATTTTGAAGTTATGTTGAAAATTTTTGAATTAAGCTCAAAACAGTGTTTCAAAATTTGAATTTAAAACTGGTTTTCAAAAACTAATGAGAATTAGACAAAACTTCCTTAATAGAAGTTGTAGATCTCTCTGAGATGCACAACTTATATTTTGGCCAAATTTCAAGTTCTTTAGAAAAATAAAAAGTAATTTTAAATATTCAGTTTGAAATTCAAAACCCTAGTTTACCCCCTTTTGAATATTTTCAAATCTAGGCCGAATTTCAAATTGGTGCAAAAACAAAAGTTGTCCAGCACAAAAATATCTACAACTTTGCTTTTGGGCGTGGCCTCGGATTCGGTCGTTTGGCCAGTCAATTTGAGCGATTTTCTCTGAGCAAGGTACTGTACCGGCGACACTGTTCACGCGTCACGTGCGCGTCCGGCCGCGGCGCGCACGTCGCCGGCGTGCGCAACAGCGCCGCGCGTCCTCTGGCGCCGGAGCTCCGTCCGTGGTACGCGCAGCATGGAGCCGAGTTTCCCCCACGTTCTCCCCGACCGTCTCCTCGCCTATTTAAGCCCCAGGTGCTCCCTCCCGACCAAAATCGCCACCGCCGCCATTCTTGAGCTCCACTCGGTCGCCGGCGAAATTCACCGTCCACCGGCTATCTCCACCCTCTCCATCCTCTCAGTAAGTGTGCAGCTCCAAGGCGCTCCGGTTGGTGCCTTTTGTGCCCCCTCTAACGCCTTGGGTGCTCTGCTTCAGGTGTCGTCGTCTTCGGGTCCGGCAGAGCGCCGCCGCGGGCTCGGTTTCTCGACCACAGCTCGTCGCGGTGAGCTACTCCCCTGCCTAAGCCTCGTTTCCTATTCTCTGACCTTCTCTTGAACTCATGCGCTCGGCGGTTGCGTGTTTCGTCCCCTAGGTCCAGCGGAACGGGTGCTCGTCGGAGTGTTCAAGCCGCCGCATCCGCCGCCGTCGTCAATCTCTTCTCACCGGTCCGCTTCAGCCCCGTCCTTCTCCCTCACTAGACTCGTGGTGAGCTCTAGATCCTTCCCAACCCTTTTGTTTATCGCTTTTTGGTCTCGGGAGGCCGGCGCATGCTCGCCGAGCCGTGGCGTCCGCCATGGTCGCGGAGAGTCTCGTCGGAGGCGGCTAAGGTTGAAGCTAGGTGTTCTAGGTTGTCCGTTAGGGTGTGTAGTAGCCGCAGGTCGCATCCGGGTGGCCGTCGGTTCGCCGGCGGCGAGGGCCGCGCCGGTGCGCGCATGCTCGCTCGCGCCGCGCGTTCGGCCGAGGAAGAAGACGGAGCTGACAGGCCGGCCCCGCCTGTCAGCGTCCGGCGCAGTGTGGGAAAAGGGGAGCGGGCCGTGTGGGCTGATTGCCCCGAGTTGGGCCGGCTTCGGGCCGTTTCGGTTTTCTCTTTTTTCAGGTTTTTACAATGTCTTTTCCATTTTATTTTCAAATGAATAGTGCTACAGTTTCATAATTTTGTTAGAATATTTTGGCTGATCCAAAATTCATGAGAATTTTTGTATGTTCTCTCTGAGTAGTGTAGAATTTTATAAAAATATTGTTTGTCATGTTTAAGTACTTTCTGCAGTAGGTAAAAATCCCTAAAATAAATGGAAAGTGGATTTTTGCACATTTTTAATTAAATCTAGGTAACTCCAAAAATCACCAAAATTTATGTGTCTCTGTTTGGCATGGAAGGCTATCTGTTGGTGAAGTTTGGTCCCAATTGAAATTAGTTTGCTCTTGTATTAAATAGATATGGGTTTATTAAATAGTAAAAAGAAGTGTAGAAAATGAATTTAGGATTTGTGTGACTTTGGAATTGATTGTGGTTCTAGGTCAAACCCATTTAAGACCTAGAACACCCTAGTGATGCCATTTTATGCTTGTCATATGTTTAGTTCCTTATTTCTGGCATATGCTCTTTTCTGCATCGCATTCATACATGCATTGTTGCACACGTGTAGTGCCGGTAAACGAGGAGGTCAAAGTCGAGGTGCCTGGAGGAGAAGATTCCGAGGTGGTTCTTGAACCTGAAAGCTGTGGTGCTCCTGCCCCGACTGTTTTTGCGTTGCAAGGCAAGCCCCGGTGCATTCAACCCTCTATTTATAAATGCTTTTATCACTGGAGTTAATCAACTGCATTAAGTTGTTAGGAGTTGCGTGATGAAACAATTGATGCATTTACCATCCTTGACTACTTGTTATCCAAGGAACCTAATGCTTTGAAATGAGTTGAAAAATGCTTAGTCATGCTTAAATATTAGAATTGCAAAAATGCTAATTTAAACTTGATATTTGGAATGAAGAATTATCAAGGGATGGGTATGAGTCCATGTATGATGGCAGGGTCCTTTGGCCAGGACACTGTTATTGTAATGGATGGGTTTCCCGAGTGATCGGCCATCTGTTTGGGTTAGAGTCCCAACTGATCGTCATCATCGGGAAAGGGATTTGAAAACCGGGCAGAATCCAGGGTATTTGGGTTAGAGTCCCAATGCATGGTCTCTGACGGAAAGCAGTAGGGACCGTTCGTTGTAAGGCCTGTTGTGATCATGATGAACAGCCTAGCCACATACCAATTCGGAAAGCCTAGGGTCAGGTTGCTCTATTGCTGGAACCGACAACCGCGCACTGGGAGTGGAGAGATGGCGAGAGTAGCGTGTACCCACGTGGCCGGCGTGCCTGGAGACTAGTGGAGTACTGTGCTCTCGGGTGGCGTAGGACCGGGTCCGGAATAGAAAAGCCGTGACAATGGGTTGGTATATGCAAGCTTAAGTGCTACATATGCAGTGTGGATAGAATCCCCAGCTGGGTATACTTACTTGATTCGAATCAACGTGCTCCTCGGTTATGGAGACTTGATCCTCACGTCTACCTCGAAAAGTGGTTCGAAGAATAGGATGTTTGAGAATGATGAAAAGAATAAGATAGATGGAAAAGATGAATGATGACTTATGATATTAATAAGGTTATTCAATGAGCAAAAATACTGAGACAGGATAGTAATGCTTTTCCGCTAAACTCTTACCTCCTGCTAAGCCTTACCCCTAACCTTGCATTCCAAGAGTCAGATATTTTCCTTAGTCGGGTAAGTCTTGCAGAGTACCCAGTACTCAGGGTTTGTTAACCCCGTTGCAGGAGGGCCACAGCCGGAGATTTGTCTCGACCCCTATTGTGCTACAGTGATCGAAGAGGATAGTGGTGAGGAGTGAAGGACCCGTGGGCTGGGTTCGATTACCTACTATCTATTTATGTTGTATCGTTGTTCCAGTGCCACTGCTACTGTTTTAAGTTGGTTTGTAATAACTACACTTATTTACTATTTGAACTCGGTTTGTAATTTAAGTACTAGTTAATCTTCCGCATTTACTCTGATGTATTTTGATTATGAAATGTTGTAACTCTGTAATGGCTTCGCAATGGAGATCCTGTCGGCATACGGGCACTGATGTAGCCCGGCAGGGCTGCCTCGATCATTTGGAACACGGGTACGACTGTCAGAGGTCATTAGTGACGATGACAGGTGCCTGTGGGCCATGTGATTAAGGCGGTTCTGTTACATTTTCCCATGTAACAACAAAATTCTGACACATTATCATTTTTAATATGCAGGCCATGTACAGCCCATACTGACCTTGCACCATGGGGGTTGTGAAGCAAGTACCTAAAACCAATTGTGTACTTTTGCCTAGGGACTAGATATATAGTTCTGTGATGTAGAAAAACTGTAGATGATGCAAATGTGTTCTTCTGACATGGGCTGATAGACACAGAACCACTCGGTTCTTTTATGAAGCTTACTTCATGTCTCTCTTTTTTTGAAAGTATACATGCCCGTACATAAAACCATATTTCTGCTTTTACAATTATAGTAGAAAACATATTATACCTAAGGCCCATGGTGGATGTACACAGAAATAAATGTTCTATTCTCAATGGAGCATTTATGAATAATTTTGGAGTAGTCAAATCAGTTCTTTTCATTCCTGATTGTGTTTTTGGGTTTTCTTGGGTTGTTTTTGAGTCTGCTTGGGAGTTTGAGGTGCCATCCAGGGAAGCCTGACGCCATCCAACAAGCCGCAGCGCCATCAAGGGCTGGAGTTTCCGTTTCTTCTAGGCAAGGGATCCACAAAAGGGGAGGGACATGTTTGTCAGCCTAGGACGTGCAAACCAACGAGCCAATAAGTAGTACGGCGAGAAAGCGTTTCTTTTGAACGCGAGTTTACTATTATTTACTAAAAATGAATATAATAGTTGCACCTTACTAAAAATAGAACGGCCGTGCAGAAGCCTAAATTACAGCCGGCTGTAATATAGCTGCCTCCTTATTTTTTTACTAGATTTTAATTATTCTTTTTGTTTTTTATATTTTCTATCCTTTTCTTTTTTTTGACAACGTTGGCAAATTGTATAAAATAACTTATTATATAAGTTGTATAAAATAATTTATGTACATAAGTTTTGTTTAATAACTTTTATACATAAGTTGTATTTTATAATTTTTGTTTTTTTAAGTTTTGGTATAAGTAATTTATTTTTTATATGTTCAATATTTTTTGTTTTAAGTTTTGGTATAAGTTATAAGTTAATTCGATTCTTTCTCTTTAATTATTTTATATATAAGTTGTGTTTTATAACTTTGTATTTTAAAGTTGTGCTTCACAACTTTTGTATATATGCAAGTGTGCTAGTTTTGTTCGTTTCGTCACGTAGAATACACCGGTGCAAACGAAATTAAAAATAAATACACTGTTCAACAGTTAACAGTTAAAATGTTTTTTAAAAAATATTTTACTTTTTTTAATGACGTCCCATAACTATGCGCATGCAGCGATGGTCCCCGGCGTGTCCGCTCGTGGACACTTGCATGCTAAAAATGGAAAAGTGCGGGATCAGTTTATTTCCTGAATAGAATATGAAGGAAGTTGTCCAATCGTTCACCCGATTGGAATCGGGTGATCGTTCGCGAATTAGCACGGTCGGTAAAATACAAGTTGGCACCGTGAACTAAAACTACAATTCCGTCAATCTAAGCCGTCAATTAAGACCAAAGTGCCCCTCAAACTGTTGACGGCCGGTGCAGCACGCGGTCGAGGAGTCACGGTGCGTGTGGAGCAGCCCGTGCGTGGTAGCCGGCGGAGGGCGCGATCTGCGCGTGCCGAGAGGCCTGGCATGGCTAGTGGAGCCAGCCTGAGTGTGTGGAGGGCCCGCCGCGGCCGGCGGAGCCAACGCAGCCTGCGCGCGGGAAGCAGCCGACGGCCGACGGCTGAGACAGCGCGGATTCCGCACGGTGCGGCCCGCGGCGGACAGCGGAGGCGGCGCGGTCTCCGCGCGGGGAGCGGCCCGCGGTGACCGGCTGAGGCGGCGCGGCGTGCGCTCCGGGCCAATCCATGGCAGCTAGCGGAGGCGGCGCTGGGAAGTCGTGCAGCGCGGTGACCGGTGGAGGTGGCGTGCAAGGGCGGCGCTCCCAGCATGCAAAAATCGGAAGCCATGTCTCTCGTGTGTGCGTGGCTGTGAGGCCCTGCGGGAGCTGCTGTACGCAGTGCATGCGCACCCTGTTATGCCGCTTCACCGCCGAACGCCTGCGCTGGAGCATCGAGCCCCGCACACCCAGAGCTCCGCAGGGGAGCTCGGCGAGCTCGTGGCGCGGCTCAGGGAAGCGCTGGACCTTGCCCGCCGCGCCGCCACTTCCCCGCGATGGAACCTGTACCGCGCCGCGCAGCTGTCGCACCGAATGGAGGCGGCCGATCGCGGCATCGCGTGCTGGTTTGAGTGCCACGCCTCCACGCAAGTCATCAGCGCAGGCTCCGCGACGAGGCCGACGCGCGCATCAGCCACCTCGAGCGCAGCGCAGCCAACTCCCTCACCCTCTCCATCCCCGTCGCGCAGCCACCGCCGCAACAAGGGCATGCCCATGCGAATGGAGGCGCTGCTCGCCAAGGGCGCCTTGTCCGCTGTGCCGATGGAGGTGCCGGGAGGCTTCACTGCGTTATCACAAAACGTGACGGAATGGTATTTCCAGGTAACGGTTCATTCTTTCCGTGCTATTTCACGGAGAAGAAAACTTTCAATGCAATTTTTCGGATATCGCGATCTTTCGATGCTATAGAAGTAATTTTCCCTAATTACTATGGCATTGGTAGGAAACCTTGGAGATGGAAATACATATTTCTTGAGTTCTATATATGTCAAAACGTCAAGGTAATTTCATGCTTCCTCCATTCTAAATTGTAAGTCATTATAAGAATTTTGGAGAGTTAAAATATGTCAAGTTTCACCAAAATTATAGAGGTAAACATAAAAATTTATGACGCTAAATAAATGCACTACGAAAATATATTTGGTAAAAAATCTAATTATATTTTGTTCGTGTTGTAAATATTATTATCTTATCTTATTATATAAATTTGGTTAAAGTTAAAATAGTTTAACTCTCCAAAATTCTTAGAAAATGACTTATAATTTGGGATGGAGGGAGTATTTCCTTAAGTATTATTACAAACCACGCGCCAAGGTAATTTAGTATTTACTTGTATGCTACTCCAAACCACAAACCATATTTCTATAATGTTAATACAAATTGCTAAGGTAATTCACCATTTTCTTGAGTGTTACTCGACATCAATAAAAGGGCACACTTCTTTAGGTGTAGTGTCAACCACAAACAAAGTATTAATTTCCGAGTGCAAACCCTAAAGTACATATTTTGGGGCGGATTTTTGTTAGTCATTAGATCCCAACGGAGGCCCCGGCCCCAAGCAAGTAAATAAGCCCACCAGTTGAAAGCCTCGTCTTTGTTTTTGGTAATTAACAACTAGAGAGCTAACGCTTGTCTGATAAGTGGGCTCGGAATACCTGACCACATATACAGTCCATGCCTGCGAACAAGCTGAACTGCTGAAGAAGACGAAGTACGAGGCCTGCCTACATCAGACACATCAGCATAAATGATGATCAAGTCAACAAGAGTAGGCAGATGGCATATATTCCGATATCTCTAGGATGGATTGAATTAATGATCTGTTGATCCTTCCATGTAATAAACTAGAAAACACATCTGTTTACTGGTCAGATCTATTATTGTAACCTACCCCTAGGCTATTTATAAGGAGAGGTAGGGACCCTCTTATCGACATTCTATCGTGTCCATCTAAGCATAATTACAATCAATAGCCTTATAACCGGGCATACGAACAAAAGATCTACTTCAAATGAACATAGGGTACCATGTACTTGAACCGGTATAAACCATATGTCTTCGGTGGTGATACGCATCTGATTCCCAGCTAATACGCTGACCTATATTGCCGGAGTAAATACTTCCGACAATTGGAAGCTAGGTAGGGGCCAATTTTGTGCATATTCATCATTTTTCAGACAAGTTGTGACAGAACCGTCTTAATCATAGGGCTCACGTGCACCGTCATCGTCCCTAAGGACCCACGATCAGTCTGCACGAGTTCCCCTTGACCTAGGTGGCCTGCCGGGTTTCCTTAGAAATTCTAATTCACATGAGGATCTCATTGTAAAGACCTTACAAGTATTACAACAGTTTACACAAATAATATAAATCAGAGTGAAGAATGCGAAAGTATTACATAAACATATGTTTATAAATATAAATGACATTATCCCAAACCAGAGTTTCGTAGTGCAGTAGCATCATACAACTAGACACCCTGCCCAAGGGTTAAATCATACACATCATCATCCATGTCTGATCCGACAACCGGCATGGTCTCAAGCAGAACTGTACTCTCGGCTCACCTGCAACAGGGGTTAACAAATCCTGTGTACTAGGGTACTCCGCAAGACTTACCCGACTAAGAAAAAGGAATGAGACTCGGGAATACAGGCTGAGGGGAATCAAGGTAAGGCTTTAACCAGAGTCAAAGTATTTTGCGAAAAAGCAATACTAATCCTGCTTTTAATATTTTACTCATTATTATTTTAATCATTAGATCTCAATTCTTTCACATATGTCCTTCAATTCCAATTACTTATTCATTCTCAAAAACATCGTAGTTCTGAACCACTCTTCGATGTAGGTGTGAGGATCAAGTCTCCATAACCGAGGAGCAACGACGATTCGAATCGATTAGTACCCAGCTGGGGATCCCTAACCACACTGTATATGTAGCACCTAAGCTTGCATATACCAACCCCGTCTACCACGGCTTTTCTATCCCTGAACCGGTCTTGTGCCACCCGAGAGCACAGTACTCCTGTCATCTCCAGGCATACCGGCCACGAGGGTACACCCTACTCTCGCCATCTCTCCACTCCCAGTGCGTGGTTGTCGGTTCAAGCAATAGAGCCACTGGAGACAGGGCTTCCCGGAGTATGTGGCTAGTTGCAAAGTCTCGATCACAGCAGGCCGACAACGAACGGTCCCTAATTCTTTTCCGTTGGAAACCATGCATTGGGACTCTAACCCATGTACACTGGTGACCATCCGGTTTTCACATCCCTTCTCCGCTGGCGACAATAAGTTGGGACTCTAACCCAAACATATGACCACCAAACGGAAAACGCATTTTTGTCGGTGACGATGGACTGATCAGGCGCACGGCCACCGAACGGGAACATTACAAATTCCCTTTTTCATGAATTAATCAATAATATATGTCATAATAGCTCAAAAATAGCATTTGTGCAAATCTAAATTATTCAAGCGGGGCGAAGCATTTTTCAAATATTTAAAATGGTTCAAGGTATTTCAGTGGTCAAGGTTGGTAATGCATCAATTGGGTTATCAATCAACTCCTATAAACCTAATGCAGTAGATTAACTCAAGTTATAAACATTTTTAAATCACAAGGGGCTGAATGCACTGGGGCTTATCTGTGTTGCAGGTCTGTTACTTCTTCGAAATTTCAGAGAAAACCCGCTTGACTTCTCCTGACGAATAATCCTTCCGTCGATGAGCAATCAAACGACTTTTTCCAAAAACCCGATCCCTACACGTAAAATAATAATGCATATTTAATCACAATGATATGTATGCCATGATGCATGAGATGCACTAAATTGTGAATTACTTAGAAAGTAAACTTCATTTAGAAAGTTGAGTACAACTTTACTTCACGGTAAAGTTGCAAGCCAACGAAACTATTCTACCGATTCTCAACCTAGGGTTTCCTTTTAAACAGCGGGGAAAGCTAAGTTAGTTTTCCTTAGAACTTTATCAAAACTTTTGCTTGAACAAATCATTAAACCCTAATATCGCACGTGAATAACCTAAATGATTAATGCTTTTAATTAATAATTTAATTAAGAACTCAATCAACTAATAAAGTATCGAGGATCATCTCAAGCTAATGACCCAGGGACACCACTCAAACTGAAATTCACACGAAAAACCTAAATCATTAGGGTTTTCTATTCATTTTATTAATTAATTTATGAGGTATAAATCCATAAACTATTTTCAATTGAGCTCAAACTTTTTCTAAAGCTGGATCCCAACCTAAAACAGTGCCACAACAAGTTTCTTGATTTTTGAATATTTATTTTTGCCTAGAAAATTCACGGAAGTTCCAATTATTAATTTAAAGGCATATTTTTAGTTGCTGCAGAAGGTGCCTGAACCTAGTACTTAATATTTTTCCTACGTACAGAACAATATAGAGAGCTTACACAAAAATTTTCATAATTTTAGGAGTCATATATATTTTATACAAGAACATCAAATCTCAGCCCTATCCAATTTAACGGAAAATGGAAAATACCATTTAATTCACAAAGAAATAGAAAACGTTAATTCGGCCCGAGTCGGCCCACACCCGCAGGCCGGCCCAACGCAGCCAGCTCCCTTCCCACTCTCTTCCGGCCGCCCCACCGTGCCACTGGGCCAGCCCAGCTAGCCCGCAGCGTGGCCCAGCAGGCCCAGCTCGGCCTCCTCCTTTCTTCTACCCCAGACACGCACCGAGCGCTCAATCACGGTGCTGACCGCGGCGGCTCGGCCGCGGAGCCCGTCGGCGGTGACTGCTCCAACGAGGATAAGGGTACCCCTACGCACCCAACACCATCGTAAGCCCATCTGGTCGACTAGACCGAGAACTAGGACCTGGGCGCAAGCTAATAGACAGCTATGGCGGCTCGAACTCCCGGCCTACGGCGGCGCGGTCGTGTTCCACTCGCACAGGTCTAGGAGAGTTCAAGCTAGAGAGTGATACGAGGTCAGGGTACTCACCGAAGTACCGCGCGCGAGCTAGTTGAGGATGAGGATGATCTGAGGCAACTTCTCGACGATGACCAAGCCCGCGGCGGCGTGAACCGGCGGCACGGGGAGTGTTCCGACCAATACAACGCGGGAGCGTTTAAACCAAAACGTCGTTCACGGCGATAAAATGAACCTTAAACACGAATTTAAACGACACGAACCCCACCAGAAGAACCTAGGCACGTGAAGGCGCTTCGTGGCGGCAATCCTGACCGGCATTGGGGAAGATGGCGTCACACGGCTAGCTCGGGCGACTAACCATGGCACCACTGGTTTGGAAAAGAGCGTAAGCTTATGGCAGAGCTACGAGAAAGTGGAATTGGGCAGTGATCAAGCGGAGATGAAGAATTCTACCACGAACAGTGAGTTCGTCGGAGACGGCTATGGAAAAGGAGGGAGAAGAAATGACGGCCGACGCGGCCATATATATGGCAACGATGAGCGAGAGATGCGGCCGGGGCCCCCACGACAATGGCGAAGATGGCGACAGGACCAGGCCGGTCCCCGGGCGGCGCCGACGCACGGCGCGGCACGCGCGGCCCTTCCTGCGGCCAGAGCTGACGACCGGACCCCTGGTTACTGTAGCAGGACCGAGGCCAACACCTATTTGGTGAAATTACTACCTATCCCAAGTAGCAACAGTAGGAACTCCCAAAATAAAAGTTGTGGTGAATTTTGTGTAGAACATTTTTGCTTTTTGAACAGAGTTCAAATTCAAAATATTTTTGAAAATATCAAAAAGGGGGTAAATCCCCAATTTGAATATCAAATTCAATTCAATCAAATTCTCAAAAGTTTTATATATAACTTGGAAATCTGTAAAAATAAAAGTTGTTCTATTTGTCCGGCTCTACAATTTCATTAATAGATTTTGGGCAGATTCTTCATAGTTTTTTAAATAGCATTTCAAACTTAAATTCTAAAACACTCATTAGGGTTTAATTTGAAATCTCAATGCATAAGTTCAAATTCCCCAAATATAAAAATTTTTCAACTTGAAAAGCCTTACAACTTTTATTAAAGGAGTTTGCCCAAACTTTTGATAGTTTTTGAAAGGGCATTTTGAATTTGAATAAACAAACACTAATTAGGGTTTAATTTAAATTTTTACTGGTAAACTTCAAAGTCTCCAAAAATAAAAGTTGTCTCATTTTAAAAGATCTATAAGTTTTATTAAATCATTTTCATCAGATTCCTTTTAGTTTTTGAAATTGAGTTTCAACTCTAAACTTTAAAGCATGAATTAAGGTTTTATTTGAAATTATTTTTAATAACTTCAAAATTGCCCAAAACAGAAGTTGCTCAACTTTTAAAGATTTACAACTTTTGTTTAAGACCAAATACCTAATTCATTTTAGTTTTTAAATTAGGGTTTCGGGTCTGACGTAGGGTTTATAAATAATTTTCTTTTTATTTTCTAATTGAATTTAGGTAATTATACACCAATACCAACATTTATATAATAAAACACTCTAAATCACCTAAGCACAACCATATGTGAAAATAAAAATTATTTTAGTGTTGCACAGTAATAATGAGTTTATGCGAGATGATTTGCATGCAATCATAATGATATGGCAGGTTTTAGTTACCGTAACACCAGAGGTGTTACATAAGTCTCATCTTCAGGATTGACAATAACATTGAGAAGATGCCGTCAGGCGACTGGATCACTTGCAAGGTCCCGAACCACCCGTGCACGAGGAGGAATAGCCACCTGTCATTTGCGTGTTCATCAATGGGCTCAAGGACATCATGCAGGATGGGCTGCTGCAATTCGCCCATCACATGGATCACTATGCAGATGTAACTTTCAATGAGTTCTACCGGGAGAAGTTCCTCGGCATGGCTTTCTACCAAAAGGACCCATGCTGGGTTCCTAAATCACTGCTACTCGGCTAAGTCCTGCCCAACTACCTAACCGGGCTTAGGAACACTATAACACCCCACGTCCAAAACTGCTTATGTGGCCCAACTCTACACGTGGAACAGGTCTGCATATGTGTTACTTATAGTATTTGCTCATCAACCCTTAGTTCATGTGCCCATAGAGAGGTGTACCAAAGGGTAGTCCTAGACAGCGAGGGCGTCAACCCTAAGTGGGGGTGAATGTAACACCCCAACCTGTTAGTGGCCAGTAGTGGTTGTGAAGTTAGCCAATGGCCCAAGTGGCACATGTGCAGTTGTGGTAGGTGGGTTTAGTACCACCTTAAGTTTAGGATGGTGGGAGTTAGCTTATAAGTCTAGTCGTTCCAAAGGTAGAACTCCATGTTAACCCTTTTACATGAAGCGAGGATGAAAGTGTAAACAAGGTATTATGTGTATGCAGGCATGTTCTACGCGCGGAGCCTGGCCATATATATAAGCAGTTTTGACCCCCTAACTCCATACTTCCTCCCTCTCTCGTGACATCTCACAAAATAGTATTCTCCCCCATCAAATACCAACTCGAGACTTGAACAAAATTTTAATTTGTGATTAAGGTATTCATTTTTGGTTGAGATTGTTTTTGGTCCTTCAAGTTCTCCCCTTTTGGAATCAAACACCGAAAGGAAGACATTAGTGGGAGGGTCAAAGTTTTGTGATCCTTTATATGCAGAATGAAACTGATCCAAACTTGATTCTCACATTACATAGACCAAGCTCCCATAAGTGTATGTGCATACATATGGTGGATGACAAACATATGCAAAACTGGCAGATTAAAGTTCAGGGGTATATCATGTATAGGAAAAAACATGGAAAATATACCAATTGAAATTCAACATAATGATATCGGTTTAGAAATACCACATATAGAAATTCAATTAGTCTTGAAAACCAAATTGTATGATATTCCATACCACCACGGATATGAAATATGACTTTTATGTGATTATCCATGCTTAGCTCCGAAGACTCCATTTCTTCTTTCAGTGAGACTACTACACCATGATAAGCTTGAAAGGGTGTCAGTCTCAAAGGTGCCAACTTGCGTAGTGACCCCCTAAAAGTGTGCATACAAGTGTGGAATACTTGTAGGAGACATGCACTTATATATAGACTTTTAATGTCAAAATACCATTTGAAAGACAACGTCACAGGAAGGTAACATTACTTGTGGGTAAAATTTAGGGTGAGGTATCTACAATTCCGAGTTTGTCACATATAAGATAAACAGTTTAAAATGAGCTATGTGCCATGCTCTTAAGAAATGTAAACTATCTAAGTTTTTTTTTCCAAGGATAAAACTAAGCAAGCCTACCATATGATTTACCTAGTATATGCAAAATAAGAATTTAAACATACACATGCAAACCTAGGAACAAAAGGATCTAGATGCTAATTGAAAATGCAAGAGTTTAAATCTAATTACCTAGCATGGATGAGGAATATGGTTCCATATTTTGTGATGCACGCCATGATATGTGCACCCCAAAATTGCCAAGTCTTCGAATTCTCGAAGTCCATGGGACTTCTCACTTGCCCTTTGGGATCCAAACTTTTTTGGTCCTGTTTATGGTTGAAATAATTTTCTTTGGCATCTTAACTTGCTTTGGTCCTTCTTGTCTTGGCTTGCTTCTTCACCTTGATGGCCACCACATTGTCATTCTTTGTCTTCAACAAGTATGGTGTAGTGGCTTCCTTATTCACCTTGTTGGTGTAGGTGTTGGAGAGCTTGCTTGACTTCTTTTTGTTTTTCTGTTTCTTCTTTTCTTCCCCATTCTTCACCTTGAACTCATAAGACTTGTTGACTTCCTTGTGGTATATGTCCTTGATGGTGTTATCTTGATAAGGCTGGGCATGCTTTGTCTTGCCTTTTTCTTGAATCAAGTCCTTGGTGAGGTGAGCCTTGAGTTGCGCATTCTCCTTTGCAATCTCTTGTGAGCATGTTTCTACAATCACATTATATATTAAAACAAGATTGATTACAAAGGGGTGAGTCTAATTTAATTAAATCAATGCAACAAGTAGAGGCATTCTTTTTGGGCATGTCAAAAATTGCATCGTAGTTTAATTGATGGAACAAGGTTACTTAAGAATATGAGTTGTGATGCCTAATGAAGTGTTTGATTTAGTCCGGTTGCAAACTTGGACACTATTAACGATTTAATGTGATCTAAAACTTGAAAGTAAAGATCCACAAACAGTAAAGTTATTCTTGACACTTGCTATGAAACCACCTTGGATCCTTTAAGCATTGCATGTCCTTGGAGTTATTTTTTATTTAGTCAATTAAACCTTGTATTTATATTATATTTAACTCTAGACCCATCGTAGGTTTCTCGAGCAGACATCCTATCCACGTCACCTGAATTTTTTCTGACCATCGGATCTTCCGATCAACAGCCCAGATTGTTTGAATCGGATTCGGTCAGAAACTGCTTTTTATACTTCCCCTTGACTTCTCCGGTTTCTAGCCTGCCTCTAACCGGCTTCTTCGGATTCTGCTTCAAATCTAGAAAAACAAATATAAGGCCAGCTTCTGCTTCTACCTCCACAGACTTCTTCCCGATGCTTCTCCCTCCCTTCGTGACGCTTCTTCTCCCACAAACGCCGCATCCACCTTCGCCGCCTTCCCTTCCTGTCTCCCTCCCTTTCCCGTCCTCTCCGCTCCTCGCTTTGTCTCGCTTCCTCTCTCTATCCCCAAGGGGCTATGGTGGGCCCCGGCGTGTTAACCGGCCGCAGGTGACGCGGCACCGGTTGCTGGTGCGGAGCCCCTGCTGGGCATCCGGCCATGGCGGGCGCACAGGCAGCCGCGGGCCCCGATGTCTGGCCGCCACCGCCGGCGAGCTTGGTGCTGGTTACCTGCTGCCCAGGCACTGCGTAGGTTAAGATGCGCTCTCTCTCTCTCTCTCTCTCACACACACACACACTCTCTTGCTCCACCTTCCGTTCCCTCGCCGGCGCGGGGGCTTGCTAGCTTGGTCTTTCTTGCTGGAGGAGGCCCGCAACAGTGAATCTGGCGGATCCGGTGCCTCCATGGCCGGATCCGTCCGTCTTCGCGTCGGATCTGTGCAGGGAGGTGGCCAAGCGACCGCTGGCCAGGCTATCTTACTCGTGTTGCTCCATGGCTGATGCGTGGCCGAGCGGGCGTTGGTCAGGCTGCTTTGCTCGTGTTGCCCCATGGCTGATGCGTGAGGCGTCGCACTTCTCAAGCTGTCGTCGGGCTGCCCTGCATCTTCTTGCTCCACCACTCCAGCAAGCAACAGCGCAAGGATAAGCTCGTCTCGGGCTGCGCAGGCGGGTAGCCACGTCAAGATAGACTCGTCGGGGCCCTTGCTAGCGTCACCAGCTCACTTCCACGAGATCCAGGTGTATATTCGTTTAATCTTTTATCTACTAATCTGATTTGATTGCTTCTATGTACGATGCCTTAGGAACCATTTCTGTTAGATGTTGCGGTCCCCAGCATGATGCCAAATTTAACGATACTAATACACCTGCCTCTGCTTGTCACAGCTACTCATGTGAAGGAGTGTGCTGCCCTCTGCCCAAGTCTGATTAATTATTTTTATCTTCATATTTCTCGATTTAGATTTACCTATTTTTTTTGTTCTGTATGGATTTTGATGATGGAAGGAAGAGAAAATTGGAATTAGAAAGGGGAAAACAATAGTGCTACAGCGTACAAAGAGGTAAGTTTATTGCTTTGGCATCTAATCCTCTTTTTCTTGTCAATCAGTTTTTTTACTTTTTTTTGTGTGCCTAACTGATATCATCAAGGCATCATCGTTCTGCTATTTAGTACAGCACGATCTCGTTTGGCTCTGTACTCTTTGTTAAGTACCTTGCCTTGCCTGTAACATCAAAGTTCAAAGGCTTTAGGCTCAAATTGATTTTCCTATCTTCTAGGACCTTATTCTCTCTCTCTCTCTCTCTTCCTCTCTCCCCCTCCCTCTCTCTCTCTCTTTTGGATTAGTAAGCATGTGCTCGAACTTAAGGAAAGGACTGTCAGCAGTACAAGGACCACTATAGTTATTATTTTCAGGGTAAGAGATTCACCGCTGTTTAATGCTTTAGTTATCCATCAGGTACACTTGATCTCTCTGCAGTATATAAGCATGTTATTTGTTTTATCACACGACTGTTGCATTCAACATGCTTGGGGTTGCTAATTCTAGCTGAAGCTTCACCATGATGCGTGCATATCTGTCATGTCAAAATTATAGTAGTGCTATGCAAACAAAGAAAATTAGACAACAATGTCAACTCTGAATTTTCATTTTTTGTGTGCTCCCATATGTTTACTGAATTGTCAAAATCCTATTAGTGTGAACTCATATCTGTTACCATAGGCTATGATCTTTTATGCTCAAGCTGACAGCTAAAAAGGATGCTTCTGAAGTCTATGTAGGTAAACTTTGACTAGGGCTATCAGGATATTTTCAACATATATTGCATTTTTCTGAGTATTAACTGATGGTTGATTTCTCTTTGCTTGATTGGCAAAATATAAATATGGCTGCCAGAAATTTCCCTCAAGGAAGAATAAGCCATATGATCAGTGATGCTTCTAAGGGGATATCATGTGTCTGATATTGCTGTTAGCTTTAGAGGAGCTCCAAATAAATGAATGGTACTTTATGATTTATTTGTTGGTACTTAACTGTTCTTTGAGCTTTCAAGCCTCCATATTTTAGATCTGGTATTTTAGTTGTTAACTTTTAATAAATTAATTTATGATGAATCTGCAGAATCTACTTAAGGAGCACATATTGCCGCTTGCGCTCTCTTAGAATGTGGCTCAAATAAAATGTGGATGAACCATGGAGCTCAAGCCCCTGTGCTGCTTTTGCTGCTATTTTAATCTTCCTGTTGTGGAGGAACCATTTCACAGGTATGTTATTTCTTACAGTATTCTTTAGATGTATATATGGATTTTAAAACTTGAACCTTAGGTTTTCAATTACAGCTAAGTTCACTTTGGAATCTTTGTAAAGGTTACATGTACCTGAATTTAGCTTCCTATTTCATTGGAACTTTCCATATATTACACATTTTGTGTTACCATACCTTAGAACATGGATACAAATTATACTCAGAACAAGAATACAAGCACATAGTACTATCAACTTCAGTATGCTCTGTTCTGATGATATGGCCTCCTATCATCCCTGCAGCGCTCTTCTCTTCTTCCTTTCATCACTTTTCTATAGTTAAGAATCTAAAAGCAAACAGCTTTTCATTGATGTCTTATTTATTAATTTATGTGACTATTCTTGGAAATGCTGCTGATTTCCTAGCAGTAGTCCGATAGCAAGTAACCAAAAATATTTTCCCATTTTTTTGTGCATTGAACCCTCCCAATTTTACCAAGCTTTCATATGTCAAGCTATGATTATGTTGCATGGTTAAATTAGTTTCTTCCATATTTGTTTTGATATTTGATATTACGCGTTCAGTTACTGTATGTTAGGATTTCCAGATGCAAAAATGGAAGTCTTCAGACAAGATTGGAGAATCTGCTGCCATGCTTGCTACCCAAGTGGTATGCTTTTTTGTTAACCTCTTGTCTAGCTGCTGTGTATAAACTATGACCTTGAATCGTTATAAGGATGCATGCAACAGGAAGACGGGAACCTAGGTACCTGTTGTGTCTAATGGTGTCTCTTCAATTTTGTTGGTTCAAGCTTATTTTCATGATTTTAACACCTATCGCTTGTCAAAAAATTTGCCCTGGTTCACATATTGCAAACGGTTGGAAATGTGGTCTATACTATATTTTTTAATGACAGATATTATGTGCTGTGCTCCATATTTTTTACATATACTATGGGATTGCTATGCATTTCTTATAACAACCTGCCTTTTTAGCTCTTATGCGTGATCCATTTTTTGTATTAATTTCAGGTTCTTCTCACCTTTGGAAAAAAGGCTGCGTACTTTCAGGTTAGCAAAAGAGTTTATATCGTTTGTTTGGGAATATAGTTTGTGATAGCAGCTCATGCCAGTTCCTGTCATTCCTGGAAGAAAATGTTCACTGCACTAATGAATGCTAACGCCTACTATGGTAATTGGAGCAGTGGCATATAAAAACAGAAAGCCTACTTGACATGCTAATTTTCAAGCTTTTCTCAGCTTTTCAAAAGGCTGTGTGCTTACATGTATCAACTACTTAGAAGTTGTACTCCTATATGATCCATCCAAATACTATCTATATTGTGCACTTTATGTATAAACAAACATGATCCTCCTTTTTTTCCCCTGGGGAAAAAGCCCATCACGCGCGAAGGCGCGCGCATCCTACTAGTGATGGTTGTAAAAGTAGACGATTCAGGATCCCCAAAACACACTCGACAGCAGTCTACCGGAGTTGTTCAGCTCCCATGCATATAATAGAGCTCCCAAAGACACAATTACATGTGCAAGTGGGCCAGTATAATAACTTGAGCGGTTCTATACGACTATACCATATTCAGTGTCCGCTGAATAGATCTCAATCATTGTTCGGATCTAGCTTTACAGTGCGACAGTGAAGTTGGCTCTCACTATCATCTCCTCTATCCTCTACTAGCACACCGGACAAGGATGGTGGATAGGGAGTGAACGAATGATGATGTGTTCTCAAGTAGTGCCACCACTTCTGTCATCATAAAAAACATGCCAAAGTAGGCCTCATTACCCACTTCCATGCATTACTATGGAAAAATAACTAAAAACGTCATTTTGTATGCATTTAATTTTCCCGTTTTGCTACTATATGAAAAAAAAAAAATCAAAGTACACATGGCTGCTGTGTAGTACCATCATGCATTCTCAGTGCGTATACATACACGGGAAGAGCTTCACATTGATTTCCATTGTTTATAATAATAATCATGAATTGAAAAAAATAGTTAGGTATTGGTTACAAATTAAAGTCTACCTCAGCCTATAGTATGCTTGTAACGTTTAAGGCAAATGAAAAACAAAGAGTTTAACGTCGAGTAGTTCAACGAAAAACAATGCAAGTGCCTGCCTACTACATACGGCGCCTATTTGACAAAAAAATGATAGTGCTACCACTCATGGTCTCTGCTTTGGTTGACAAGCTTTATGCCCCAGCTGACGTCCACGCAGCGCCTGATGTACGGCTTCACCTTGTCCAGGTTCACGTCCCTCCTCGCCGTGCAGTCATAGTAGGACGGCGAGTGGAAGCACGGCTCGACGGAGATCGCCCGCCGGCACGGCGGCTCCGGCGCGGCCTGGCCCTCCGTCCACTCCGAGAACGGCGACGGCCTGGGCATGACCCACGGCCGCAGCCCGCCGAGGCCCTGTGCGACGTACCCGAACGTGGAGAAGCCGCTGGTGACGAGCACGTCGCACATGCTGAGCAGGTACATCTCGCTCAGCGCCTTCTCGTCGTGCGCCTCGTCGCGCCACCGCTGCTGCCCCTCCTGGCTCGGCTGGTGCACGCCTCCGGCGAGCCTGCCTCCGCCGTACTCGCCCTTCAGCCTCTCGTAGTACCACGGACTCAGCGACGTCACCAGGACACCACCGCCGGCCGGCGGCGACGTGCCGTTGTCTTTTATCTCTGGGATCAGTGGGAGCAGCTTCTGCTGGCGGACGCAGGACCGGAGCTGGTCCAGGACTTGCTGCGGCGGCTGCTTGTCATGGAACACCCTGATCTGGATGCCGACGAGGCCGCGGCCGGCGGCGCCGGCGCCGGCACCGGCGAGGTTGGCGCCGTAGTAGCTCGTGACGGCGCTCCACACGGCGTTGTTAGGGTGGAAGAGGTACCGGCCGAGGTGGTGGAACGCGGCGTCCTTCTCCGGGAACATGGCCTCCAGCTCTCCGGCGAACGGTGGCGTGAGGAACAGCCCCGGCACGAGGTAGCTGTCCGTCCTCAAGAGCAGCCACGGCACCCCGCGGAGGAGCCGCTGGTGCGCCCTGCAGTAGAAGAGCTTGTCGTGGAACCCGGCCTCGCCGGAGAGGTGGAGGTACACGTACGGCGGTGGCCGCGGCGGAGACAGCCACGACACGTTCCCGTCGGCGCCGGAGGACACGCCGGCGGCGCCGCTCCGCAGCATGTTCCCCAGGCTCTCCTTGGACTCCCCGCCGTAGTCATCGAGCTTCCTGAGCGGGGAGCGGCGGCCGGCGAGCGGCAGCCACCACGACGCGCCAGGAAGCAGCCATGTCGCGCTCGGGAAGGGCTCGCAGAAGAGATCGGCGACGTCGTCCTTGCCGCCGTTGACGAGGAGGACGCGCTCGGTGAGCATCGCGTACAGGAACGCCGACGCGACGGAGAGCATCCGGTTGCCGAGGCCTCGGAAGGCGATGTTCACGAGGTACCGGCAGCCGCCGCCGTCGTCGTCGTCGACGCCGGCGTCGTTGGATTCGAGCCGCCGGAGTGCCTTCTTGTACGCGACCGTGCCGGGGCCGCATCGCTTTTGGAGCGCTTCTTGCTTCCGCAGCTTGGCGAGGAGGTAGGGCGATGGCTTATGCGACGATTTCTTGTGGTAACTGGCGAACTCATATCGGCTCCGGCAGGACCCGTAGTTGAACTCAGCCGTGAGAAGGCCGTCGAGGAGATGGTCGGCGGTCAGGTTAAATGGAGGTTTGTCTTCAAATCCTGATTCATCGTCGCACGTAAAGAAAAATGAGAACATACTCCCTCCATCCAAAAAAATAAAAATATTTTTGACTTTATTATTTCTTATTTAAACGTTCATTATATTTAATTTTTTTTTATAAATTTATTTATTTTTAATGACTTATTTTATTACTAGAAATATTTTAATAATAATTTATTTATTTTGATATTTAAATAAAAAATTGAATGACACGAATGGTCAAATGAGAAAGCGGAAAATAAAAAACATCATTTTTTTTTAACGGGGGAGTATTCAAGGGCTTCACTAGCTAGCTCGATTTGTTTTGCCGACTATGCGCATGCATGGAAAGTGAACTATTTTCTGATTATTTTATTTCGGTTTTCAAGTTGCATGTCTAATTTAACCCAATATCGCGCTATTCCATCCGCGCTTAAAAAATTTGATGTATTTTAGACAAGTGCTCAATATGAAAAATTATCAATATAATCATTACCTTTATTTATTGAATATGATCAGCTCATAAGAAATAAGTTTCCCGTCTCCAAATAAATCAATTTCTATAATCCGTGCAAGCCAAATTGTCTTAAGTTTAACTAACTTTATTGAAAAGAGTAACGACAACTTTAAGATAAAATGAGCATATTATAGAAACTATTATATGGTATATCTAATTGTACTAATTTGATTTCATAAATGTTGATGGATTTTTAAGAAATTTGGTCAATTTGAAAAGGTTGAATTAAAAAAACTCTAGTATATATTTATTCAGGGACAGCCATGCATGGGAATAACCTAGTGTCCCAGAGCTAAAACCTAAAACATCATGTTTTTAGACATTTTCTAATAAGTTATAAACCATTTATGTTTTCTAAAACAGGGATAATATTTAGTATGTGTATAACCAAAGATAGGCAAAGCGTAAACTTCCGAAAGCATATAGTCTGCCTTTTTAATCTCAATGACATGTACTTCCTCAATTTAGAAATTATAATGGCGACTTTGTAGTCAGTATCATCCTAACTACATGACCAACCTAGCGAGTATCATATATCTGGTCTGACGAGAAGATTACGATTGACGAGTGCTTGTCCTCGACTTCTCTATAGAATTCCGGTAGCATGGCATTAACGACGTGAAATGGACCTGTATTCTCCACCCATGCAAGGAAGTTCACTTTTTTGTGATTAAAATTCTGTCCAACAAAACTAGCCTTCCACCTCAGCAGCCAGTCCTCGGAAAAAATACGGAAGGTCACCTTCTAGATCTCCCTAGGAGTTGTTAGGTAGTCTCAGTGTGAAGTTTCACCTCTCAGTTTCCAAAACATAACACTGTGAATGAAATATAGTCTCTCAATGCTGAGTTTATCACTTTACAGTTTCATAGAGTAGAACTAGCATTAATTCGTATACTGTGTTTGTGAATTGTGATCAAATGTAGTATGCAAACCATGTAAACTTTTGGAGCGTCAGTTTTCATGCTTAAAAACGCAGATACACAATTCATCACCACCAATGATGTTGGATGGCAGAAAATAATACGATGATGTGCAAAGTTCAGCAACACTGAAATGAATAGCAAGAACAGACAAGGAGTCGCTTGGTGAGTTCCGTGGAACAGACATCCGTGGAAGCTGCTGCTGAACGCCAAGAACTCCATGGGCGGATCCTCATTCTGGGGGTGGGCGGCATGCTAACCGTAAATAGTCATCTCATTGTTAAATCACCAACTCACTCTATGGCAAAACAAGCGTCCGTTCTCGTTTCTCAAAAAGTCAATTTATTTAAACTTTGACCAAACATACGCAACAAAGTATTATAAGATAGATCATTAAATTTATTTTAATAATAAATTGAAGATACAAAGATTGTTAATATTTTATATAAATATAGTTAAATTTAATAAAGTTTAAATGACACGAATAACAAAGCGACATTTGCGACGTTTGTAGATATCTAGTACCTTTCTCTCTTTAATTTGTAACAACTACCGAGTGCAGTCAATCTTATCACTGTCTTCGATGTAACATCACATATACTCCGCACTTATGGGCACAGATGCATATCACCTTCATCTACCTTTTCTGCAGTGCCGTATCGTTCGCGTTCCTATCCTCCACCACGATTCCCCGGGTCAATTTTGTTTGAATAGCTTAAACTTTGGCACCTATATATTTTTTATTAATTGTACTCGCTTCAAAAGTAGATGCCATATATAAACAAACCATATTGGTTTTGATGTGGCGGATCCTTGTTTCTCTGTGAAATATATATAAAGTAGAAGCCTCGGATATAAACGACAAAAAATAGGGCCACATATATAGGGTTGAAAAATTTGTCAAGCCTACGTCAGTCCTCCTTTTGGCACAGCGATATGAATTGAAGAAGAGAGCAAGAAATTCTCCCGAATTCCTTGAGATCGTATTCAATAGTTTTCTAATTTATGCTACAATAACACTTAGTGTACGTGTGAAATCATGTCCAAAATAACTTTCTTTTGGAAACCGAAGGGAGTCACCGTGTTCAACTTTCAAGGCTACAATTGCAATACTCTATCTCCTAGTGTCAACGAGAAAGAGCACATGCAAGTGATGATGAAAATGATGTTGGCCGCAGTAAAAGTCATGATTTCACCAAGTCAAGGCTAGGTGCCGTGAGTACTTGGTGAACTATTAAGCTGAGGACATAGAGAGCACATATATTGGTGAACCAAGGATGGATCATTGGTTTCTACTTCAAAATAGATATAGGGGTTTTTTGGGTTTTGAGCTTGAAACTTAGAGGACAATCGCAAGGCAGCTTGTGGCATTAGAGCATCTCCTTGAGACATGCTATTATTGTTTTGTATGCTATATTTAGAATTTTTAGAGTAAAAAGTGAACTCCAATAGCTATGCTATCTTGTTTTGTAAATTAGCAAGCTGGCTATTCCTGAAATCTCGCATGGTAAATATAGCTTGCATGTGTCACTAGGTATCTAGCATTGCCATAATAGAAAGGTTGTTGGAGTTTTCTATTTTTTTACACACTTTTCTATTTTTGAGGTTGGCTAAATCATAAGTTTAGCAATCCATTTTTGCTAACTCTGTTGGAGTTGCTTGGAGAGCTTTTGTCAAGGAGAAGCCAATTCATGAAGGGCCCATGACAACCATTTGATGCATTGAAGAACCAACTTGGACTATTTTACCCATGGCATAGCTAAGTGTTATACGTCTAACTAATAAACCTAGGTTCACTATTGGAATGTTTAATGGCCCTATAAGTAAGAGATATTGCTGCCTGAGACAGATATTCCTTTCCCTCTTTCACTTCTGAGGGTTAGCAAAGTGCAAGGATGCTAAGCAAGAGATAGGCACCCCCTTTATTCTTGTCCTGCCACAAAGGTAGGAGGATGTTGGGGTGGCTTATCTGATATACATGTGAACTCTTAGTTTTTTAATCTATAAAAATTCGTAGGGAATTCATCTTTCTTGTCTCCCCCCTTTGAATAAATTGTTTTTTAATTTAATGAATTTCCGCAACCTTTTCTTGGTCTACCTTTTTTTAGTTGTATAAGTCTAAGTTCTTGAGTATTTTGAAGTGATTCTTAGTAGCTATGCCCATTATGGATTAGACCTCAATACCTAATATTCCCCATGATTGGTTCTCAAAAATCCTCTTTTCTTCACCTCAATTCCACATCTTGTGATTTCTTTGCGAGTTTGCGCCAGTGTTAATCTTGTGCCTTCCTTGTGAGTTTGCGCTCTTACATGCCAGTGTTCACTTAAATGCGTCTAAATGTCCACGTACACAAGTCTAATTAGACTTATGTAGTGTCATGTGTGGATGGAAAATTTTGATGCTTTTTGAACAATGTTGTCGATATGACTCTATGTTTATTTATTTCCTATATATATCAAATTGTAAAACTGTGTTGCATTTAAAATATTATTTTAAGAATTAATTTTAGGTTTGTATCTACTGCTACAGTCCAACCCATTTAAACCATCTAGTTGGTTGTCTAAGTCTTGTTGGTTGTCTAAGTCGTGTAAACACTGAACAGAGTGTTTGGTCGTATTACGTTCACCGTCTAGGATAAAACTGCTTTGAGCTACACAATTTTTGTATTAATTCTTTTTTGACACTATTTTTTATTTTCTTGTCAGAACACCAGAGAAAGGACATTTGAAAATTCATGGAGAAACCTGGATATTTTTGACAAGAGCTCTTGGGATTACTATCCCATGAGGTAGGTAATTAAGCTATGTGCAAATTCATGATTTTTTTGAAGTTTATTTGCCTGTGCTTTTCCTTCTTCCACAAAAGCTTCTAGGCTCGATTTTGTGGATTCTTAAATCTAATTAATTATGTGGTTCGCGGCATGTGTCTTAACTCTAAAGAATAGTACCTTTAGATGTAGAGTAAATTCAGAAAAATATGAACATACATGTTTGAAGATTTAAATCTAGGTGGACATACAGGTTCCACCACAAGACATTATTGTGCAGCTGGGCACTCGGTTTGCAAATCACATTCTTATTCTTATTGTTTTAGTTGAGTTTTATAATATTTAGGGCCTATTTGGATCCACTCCACCAAGGTTTAGCTAGATAAAAGTTTAAAACTAAATTTTAACTAGCTAAAAGCTCTCCTAATTAGTTGGGGTGTTCAATCTTCCCGCTAATAGACCCAACTAAATTTTAACTGAGTTTACCTAGGTGGAAGTAGCTAAATTTAGCTAAAATTTAATTTTAAACTTTTAGCGAGACCGTTTGAATCTCTTGCAGCTAAATTTAGTTATTAGTTAAAATTTAGTTGATGGTAACCCTAAGATATATACGGCCGGAGATACCGATGGACAATCAGCCAAGATACCGCGCGCGCACAATGACGGCCGGTGCTTGGCGTATCCATTGGCGACGACGGGTGCCAATCCAGCCGGCCTCGCACACTAATTACTAATGTGGTCCACGGATGGCGTTGCACTAGCAAGTTGCTTAATTGACGGCCGTTTGCACAGCGTACATGCATGGATGCTCCAATTAATATACTAAAATATATATGGAAACCATATTAGTGTTTCGGTTTTATCGGCCGGCGGTCGGTTCTCTTGTCCTCTCTCGTACACATATGCACAAATTAAATCTGCTATTGATCGATCGATCGTTACACTCAACAAGATTAGCTTAATGTTAGCTTATAGCTAGCTCTCACTGCTCACCTCTGTCAATTAGAGACACTTGTAATTAGTCACAGTCATCTATCTATATGCATCATTATTCCGCAATCTTAATCGAATTAACTGTGTTTATAAAAGCCAGCGGGCATGCATGCTCTCGGAAATACTAATAGATTGGAGGGCCGGGGGAATTATTGAAAATGGAGATGATACATGGATTTTACCTGGCATATGAAGCCAAATTAAAACGACAGATAATATATAGATGATACACACCTTGTAAGAGCAAGGAGCGCAGCATCCCGCCGGGTGATGAGCTCCCGCCGGCGAGGGCGAACACCACGACGATGACGGCCGCCCCGACACAGATGGCCACCAGCTGGGAGCACCTGCGCGGCCGCGGCCACCACCTCCACCTCCTCCTCCTTACGCCGGCGGCCTCGCCTGCCTGCAAGGACATGGTCGTCGTCGTCGGCGGCCAGTCGTACTGCTGCCTCTTGGGCTTGGCTGATGCGTATCCCCGCCGGGCAGTGGGGCTACTAGCAGTACTGCCGACAACCTTCACCTCATCATCCATGCATGTTGTTTGTATCATATCATATGCATATGTGCATATATACTAGGTACTAGTAATAAAGCTAGTGAGGGAGGCTAAGTTGAGAAACTGAAGCTGTGGCTTGGAAGTTTGGAAACAGAGTTGAGAAAGTATTGTATCCTGGAGGACACTGCTAGCTGCAAGAAGGGGCGGCGAAGCTGCCGTACGTGGGGAAAGCAACATCGTCTATCTATCCTTGGCTGGACTCACACGGTCCGGGCGACGACCAGAGACTCGGGATGGGAAAGGCTGGGGTTTTACGTTATTCAACGGTACCACCACATGGATCAGGTCGATCGGAGGATAATTCCAAGTCGACTCGTCTGTCCCGGCTGGATCGGACGAGTGCGCGCGTGCGTACTGGACTTTTATGCATGTTACATCAACAGGCGGCGGGCAGAACGAAATTGAATTTCTACGTTCCTGTGGGATGTGCCGCGGGTTGCCGGATTCCATGATGGGCGACTAGACTTTGTTATCCCCACCACCATACCAACATGCACATTGGTCCCCCATGGAGACCCAGAGACAGACGACCGTGACTATGGCATATAGCCACTGCCACATATATAGTATAGATGTTGGTTGATGATCTGCTTTGAGTGCTTTCAGCTTGCCGAATGAATCCACTGTTTGCCCGCAAGAGGCGACGCAGTCAAGCAGGTGAAGTTTTTTTTTATTTATTTATTTATTAAAATCACCATACATGCATATATATTAAAGAGATAGGTATGGACAGGACGGCGATCGACGACCGTGCGAGCGCCGTAAGCGACTTTACATCACCGAAGGGACAATTCCACTGGAGTTCACTCTTACAGTTAGGGTGAGAGGCGGAGCGAGGGCGTATTAAAGATGCATGATTTCGCGACGAGTTGAAATATGTACATATAGGTAGCTTAGAACTTTAGGCCTAGGATAGCCGACGTCGTGGTAGGATGAGCTCTGACCTATGATCACAAGCTGTCGATCGCTTCAGTTAACTGTCCGTCATGCCAATCGATGGAAAGCTCGAGCGCCGGAGTAATTAAGGCAAAATTCAGGATGTTAAATCCTTTTCTTTTCAAATAAAGGCAGGACCTCGCTGCTCAATTAAAATAAAAGAAATGTATGTAAAAAAAGTAGCTAAACGTGGTGTCAACATAGGATCCACGGAGGCCGAACTACCATCAGACATCGTTGCCGAGCATGATTACGAAGTAGTCAACAGCTCTGATTTCGCGTGGCAGCCCCAGACGATCCAAAACAATGGCAGACGGCCCGAAGCAAAAAGGCCATGTCATCATCGCTGAGCTCAAACGAAGAGCAACTTCGACTCCTAAACATGAACCTTTGCCCCACCCCCAGCTTCTACTCAACCTTTGAAGCACCCCAGTCGACGAAGAATGGGGTTCGCCTCATGTCATCGTTACCGAACCACATCCCCTGACGTAGCAGCTTCGACTTCACTATCCGAATTCTCACCTCCGCACGTGCACCAGATAGCGAGAAGCAAAGAACATCCACCGTAAAGCGACATCGTGGCCATGACGAACCTCAGAACTGAAGCCTTCAAGAAAGGAATGAAGTCAGGGACGACACCGTCGCTTATCCGGAATGGACATTCATATTGGTTTAAAAAAGATTGAACATTTATGTTTTTCTATATCTAAATTGCCGCTAGCTCAAACTAAACTTGATAAATTTTATCTAAATACTAAAACATTTATTTTATTTGGTGTTTTCGATGTACAACCAAAAATAGAAAATTTTGGAACGTGACATTTTACATACACTACTAGAAATCCGAGATTTACCGAGTGTTTTTTGTTTTGCCGAGTGCCAAAACGCGGACACTCGGCAAAGAAGTGGTTTGCCGAGTGTTAGACTCGAAACACACGGCAAAAAGTCGACACTCGGTAAAAACCTGCTTTGCCGAGTGTTAGTGTTAACACTCGCAAACTTCAACACACGGCAAACAAATCACTTTGCCAAGTGTCAACACTCGGCAAACTCAAACACATGGCAAACAGACCGCTTTGCCGAGTGTTAACACTCGGCAAAATGATACACACGGCAAAGATTAATGGCGTAGCCGTCATCAGCGGTTTGCCGAGTGTCTTCCGTTAGCACTCGGCAAAGTGCACACTTTGCCGAGTGTTTTTAGGTGACACTCGGCAAAGATCATCTAGCGACTCAACTTTTGATCATGAACCAAAACACTGATGTATGTGCACAAATCATCCAATCCTGTTATGATCCTCGTGATAGAATAAAAGAACAGTCACCACTCCTTGTGATAGAATATTATATTGCTGTTCCTCTACTCTGATTTGGTGGGTGGCATCCATGTAACAGCCAGAAGGCTGGCACGTGCTGCATGCTCTCTCTATGACTATTTTTGTGACAGCAATAAATTTTTTCGCATTATACATATGCATGAGAGCTCTTGAAGTTCTGAATTGTGATTCAATTCTTTCTTAACTAGCACCTTGCCTATATGTGGATCCCATTTTAATTAATAACACTTTGTTTGATGTTGAAAACCTGCATTAATTTTGTACTACCTTTTCTAATGCATCTCATGTATAACATCACCGATGGCTGCCCTTAAGGTTTACACCTGATGCTCTTCTAGATCAAAAAATCCTTATGGATGGCAGCGTATATTGCTTAGAGTAAGTGGGCAAGTTCTTACTACACATCACAGAAAACGTCACATAGGAGAGTCCTCTTTCACTGGAGTTAGATTTTTTTTTTTTAAAAAAAATCTAAGCAGTATTCAGATTGCAAGTATGTAATAAACACTTCTAATTTTTTGTCTATGCTAAATTGATAATCTGTATTAATAGATTGCAGTGTGTGCTATCTTAAATTCTCAGGTGCTGCCACTATATTTATGTTACCTCTTATATAACACAGGATTCCTTTCTTCAATACTATATGTGCTTTATCGCTTGTCATGGAGGTAAGATGAAGCACTTGCTTGTCATGGAGGAGAAAATGTTTTTAGATAAATCTAGTTATGCTGAGATTGGGATTTGGCATGGAGGAGAAAATGATTTTAGATTTTCTTAGGAAATTTATTTTCCCTTTTATACAATGCTAGAGCACGAAATGATAGCACTAAATTTTATTGGACAGCTGCGTTTCTGCGATACTACATCTCAGTTCACCTAACACTAAGTATATTAATATCCTGCTGATATGGATTTAGTGGTGATTCCTTGAATGTTGTGGTGGAGAAATATTAAATTTAAATAACTTGCTGTCCTACTTGCATTTGTACATATATTTGGAAATAGATTGCCAGATTGTTGTTGTGCTAAATGATTTCTACTCTTGTTGCTGTCCAACTATGCAGTTGTGAACTTTTATGCTCATGAAAATGTACGGTTTCCATCCATATACTGATTTCCTGTGCTATTTCATAGTTTATTATTAACACTACCAGAAACTCAAGATTTCGTGAGAGGGCAAAACAAGTCACGAAATATGGTTTTACTCTAACAAAAATAATACGTGAGAGTACACCGTCACGCATCCATTCTCACGGTAATAAACACACGAAATACACATTTTCGTGAGAGTTCACCACCACGAATTATTTTCATGAGTGTTCACTGTGACGGCCACCCTCATGAGGCTGTCACCAGGTTTGCATCGGTCTTTTCATGATGGTTTTTTATGGTATTTCGTAAGAGCTCACCGTCATGAAGTTATTTCGTGAGAGTTATGGTATTTCGTGAGAGCTCACCATCATGAAGATATTTCGTGAGAGTTACAGTATTTCATGAGAGTTCACCTTCATGAATTGATTTCATGAGAGTTTGGTATTTCGTAAGAGTTCACCTTCACGAATGCTTATATATGAGTGCTTTCGATCCAATGGCTCTGATTCACCAGGGATTCATCCAATGGCTGCAAAACATCGGGCCAAAGTAATGGGCTCAGCATATGTTGGGCTATTGTGAATTATATTTTTTTTAAAAAAATTATGAACTCTAATTTGATTAAGACATAATTTTTAAACTACAAATAAATCCAAATGAAAAAAAATGTCAACTACGAAGTTTTAGAAATTATCAAGATCTACAATTTTTGTTTTGATCATTTCTCTATCCGACTTTGTTTGAACAATTTAAAATTTAAATTTCAAAATACAAAAACTTCAAACATAGTTTTTTATGACAAAATTATTTCAAATGAAAAAGTTGTAAACTACAATGTTCTATGACTTTTTTAGATCTATAACTTTTATTTGGATCATCTTTTCATGTGACTTTGTTTTATCAATATAAAATTTGAATTTCAAAAAATGTCAACTTGAAACAACACTTTCAAAGAGTAAATGATTTCGGTCGAAAAAGTCATAAACATAAAAGTTGTACAACTTATTAAGATCTCCAACTTTTATTTTGGTCATTTTTCCATCTGAGAAAGTGACAGTAGCATTGTTCACAAATTTAACATATCTCTCTTGTAGTTCATGAAACTATAAGAGAGATATGTTAAGTTTGAGAACAATGTTAGTGTCTCTATGTCGGATGAAAAAATGACCAAAATAAAAGATATAGATCTTGATGAGTTGAACAATTTTTATGTTCATGACTTTTTCAACTGGAATCATTTACTACTTCAAAGTGTTGTTTGAAGTTGCCATTTTGGGTTGATAGAACAAAGTCACATAAAAAAGATTACTAAAATAATAGCTGTAAGAATATAGTAAATTCATAGTGCATGATTTTAGAAACATATAGAAAAAAGAATTACCACATTTGGAGTTAACATGAGAGAGAAAGACTAGTTACAAAATTTCACTAGAGATTAAAAGAAGAAAACTTATGTTCATGTTCTTGAATTTCTAGTATTTAAGCAATTATTTTCTATTGAAAAACATCAACCCATATTTCATGACGGTGGAATTTGACTCTCATGAAAATTATCACTCTCATGAAAATAACTTTTCGTGGGGGTATTTGAATACTCTCACGAAAACGACTGATTTTCATGACAGCATGTGGAGCACTCTCATGAAAATAAGTTTTCATGACGGGTGCTTTCCACTCTCACGAAAAGTTGTCCCCCTCATGAAATCTCGAGTTTCTGGTAGTGTAATTTTCTGCACTATTTCTTAGTGGATTCTTTTTTTGCAAGCCTTAGCTTATTCAACCTTATCTAAACACTCGTTGTCTGGCAAATATTATTCCTTGCTTGCATGAATCCATTTAATTTCAGAAAAGGCAAGTCAAGTTATTTAATGTTTAGCATCAGATAATGGCCCTATGAATTCAGGTATGCTAGAGAAGGATCTAGCTATGGAGGAGTGAAGATCTAGTTGGAGGCTAAATTAAAGGTAATTTATCTAGCTATCATTTTTCTTGAGTTGCATCCTGTGTAAGGCAGTTGGATGCATGCTTATTAGTTGGGCTAGCAATTTCTTGCTTTGGATGATTATTATATTCACTTGATTTAAATTGTACAATGATTTTAACTAGTAAGTTTAAAAAAGGCTCTATGTATTTAAATATATTAGATCACTAGTAGAGAAATAACTTTTGATCCGCGTCAAGTTTTGGCTTTAGTCTCGATATTTTTTTTGTGTTCGGGACTAAAGGTCTTTAATCCCAGTTGATAACACCAACCGGTACTAAAGGATAAATATTAGTCCCGGTTCGTATTACTAACCGGGACTAAAGACCTAGACCTTTTAGTCCCGATTCGTAACACCAACCGGGACTAAAGGTAGACCCTTTAGTCCCGGTTCGTAACACCAACCGGGACTAAAGGGGTAGCCGGGACTAAAGGGTCTCCCGGTTGGTGTTACGAACCGGGACTAAAGGGTCATCTACAGGTTAGTTCAAAAGAAAAACATCCTGTCTGTAGTCACATGTGCTGCGTATGTGGGGGTGGTAAGTCACGTGCGAGCCTATGCATGAGGCTCTTGGGTTCGAATCTCGTGCGACGCATTATTTCTTTTTAGTCTGAAGACCTTTAGTCCCGGTTGTATAACCGGGACTAAAAGGCACCCCTTTAGTCCCGGATTTCTAGTCCCGGTTGGGATAACCGGGACTAAAAGTCCTTCCCAACCGGGACTAAAACCCATTTCTCTACTAGTGGATGTCAAATGATAAAACCATGGAGATCAATCTGGATGGAATATTGTAGCTATACAATTACTTTGTTTCCTGCATTTTAGAAATCACATGCACTGTGATATTCTATTAGTGCACACATCTAGTTTTTTTATTTGAATTGTGCTTTTGTTTGCTACATGAATGGGAGTATGATGTTGTCCAATACATATGAATGAACCTATAGCTGACTCTAATATTTATACCGTTTGTGGTTGCAGGGTACTGCTTTCAAACAGGTTAATAGTGTGGCCTAGAGGGTATCCGAGTGAAGTGAAAAGCTTCAGTAATATTATGTGTAGCTACAACTCTTCTTGTTAGTTTGATGAATTGTCGACGGAATATCGTCGATAGTCTACCGAGGAGTATGCTCAAGGTAGTAGATTGATCGCTGAAGGTGTGCCTGAGACGAACAAGCGTAACGCAGAAAGCTTGAGACACACGGTTTATATAGGTTCAGGCCGCCGCGATGCGTAATACCCTACGTCCCATGTTCTTGTGGATTGTATTGCTATATGATGGGATGTTTTGGGGGGATTCCCTGTCCGCCTTATATAGTCCGGGAGGTAGTGTTACTAGTCAGTTTTACCATGTATTTTAGATTACAATCCTAGCCGAACAAGAAAACTAATCGGCTAGATAGTAGGAAAGCTATCTTCTTGGTCGCCAAGACTTCTAAGCCGGCGGATATACGTGATCTTCTAAAAAACGTGTATGTGACGTGTCCTTGGCAGTCCGGGCCTGATTGGATGTCTTGGCCCATGTAGTACCGTGCGGGTATATGGGTCTATACCCCCACAGCTAGTTTTCGAACACCTTGCATTCGTCGGGAGGTGCAGATCTTTAGAGTTGCTTGACCAGACGAATGTAAGGAGGTCAGAAAAATTTGAAAAGAGCCTTCTATTTGGAGAGGTGTATCCACTTTTGGTTAGCCAGAATCAATGCCTTCACCGTTAGGTGAAGTGTATCCACTTAGTCCCCGAGCCTAATAGTAGGTAATGCCGGCACGTAGTGTCAGGGTCAGAAATCTTCAAGCCTAATGAACGAAGTCCCCAAGCTCAGCAAGTGCTTGGAAAAAATCTTCCGAACAAACGAAGAGACGACGAAGTCCCCAAGCACAGCAAGTGCTCGGAATAATCTTCTGATCAGACGAAGCGACGACAAAGTCCCCAAGCACAGCAAGTGATCGGAATAATCTTCCGATCAGACGAGGCGACGACGAAGTCCCCGAGTACAGCAAACGCTCGAAATAATCTTCCGATCAGACGAAACGACGACGAAGTCCCCGAGCACAGCAAGTGCTCGGAATAATCTTTCGATCAGACGAGGCGACTACGAAGTCCCCGAGCATAGCAAGTGCTCGGAATAATCTTCCGATCAGACGAAGCGACAACGAAGTCCCCGAGCATAGCAAGTGCTCGGAATAATCTTCCGATCAGACGAAGCGACGGTGGAGTCCCCGAGCACAGCGAATGCTCGGAACTGTATATCCATTTGCCCAGTAGTACCTGTACGAGTATTCGAACCATCGCGCTTCCCTTTATAATTAACTGAGGGACGGAAGGAAACGGTTCGCTTCCGCACACGCGCGACACTTAGCCACGAATCTGCTGTTGCCTTCCCTAGCCGCCGCCATCTAGGGTTTCCGCAATCTCCAAACCAAAATTCGATTCTGCTCGGATTCCCTCAATTCAGCATTCCGCCACCGTAGTCCTGTGCATAATTTGTGGAAATGGCCCCTAGGAAGAGCGTGTGCATTCCTCCGAAGAAGAAAAAGGAGCCGCAGCCTGGAGAGCTCTGCCTGGATCAGGAATGGCAGCGGTCATCGGTGACGGAGAAGACGATCCTGTCGCTGGTGGCCAAGGAGATATTGCAGGATCGTGCCACCGTCGGATGGCGGCCGTCGAATGGTGAGCCATATGCTATGCCCAACACCAACGAGATTGTAGTCCTCACAGATTACTTTCTCCATGGATTCGGTGTTCCTTGCCACTCCTTTCTTCGCAAGCTCTTGGATTATTATGAGATTTCCTTGTGCCATGTGCATCCCAATTCTATCTTTCTTGTCTCTATTTTCATTCACCTCTGCGAAGCCTTCATTGGCATTCTTCCCCACTTCAACATATTCTGCCATCTATTCATTCTTGTGAAGTCGAGCGGCGGGGGTTCCCGGATAGCCGGAGGGGTGTATCTAAAGCTCCGAGATGGAATGTCTGCGCATTATCTTTCTATTCCTCTCAACACAAGCCTCCGAGATTAGAACAAGAGGTGGTTCTATCTGCCGAACCAAGAGCCACTTGTCTGATGTGCTGTTGACCAGGTTCCGAAAAGGAGACCAACCTGGTCGGACAAACCCATGCCCGATGAGATGAACCAGGTACATGAATTGTTGGACATCTTGAAGAACATGACGATTGATGGAGTTGGAGTCGCCGCCAATTTTGTACGACGCCGAGTGCAGCCCTACAAGGAGAGGGTGCATCCTGCTTATGAATGGCGAAGTCAGACCGATCCGACCAGGGAAGTACCGGATCTCATGTCAGCTTCAGAAGCAACAACAAGACTGAAAGAGCTTTTGGAGAAGTGGACACCGATCAACACCCAGGGTCAGCAGAAACCCTTGCATATATAGAATCCACCACCAGAGGTATGTTCATTGCGCAATGCCCTTTCTTAGCTTCTTAGTTGGTATCTACCCATTGGTATTTACTTGATTGGTCGAAGATCCATGGGCAGGATTGAAAATTTTACTTCTCTGAAGTGCCCACCGTGGAATGGCCCCAAGGTGTGGATCCACACCACAGTTACCAGCCTGGTGACGAAGATGAGTGTTGACGGTCGTTAAGTACAAAAAATAACTGTCAACTGTAGCATGATTTGACACAAAATAAATCACAAAGCATAGTTATAGGTTTAACGAGTTCCACGAGTTTTGGTGTTCTTACTTGTATTGTAGGAATACACAATTTTCTATCAATAAAGTATCTCAAATAAGCAATTAGACTGCACCATTGCGACGGGCTCATCAAGACGATCTAAACGGACCTTTCATTTGCTATATTCAGAGTTCGGAATCAAAATCTGCGGCAACATATGCACCATTGAACTACAGGAGGCCTAAGAAGACAACACGACAAAATTAGGCTCGAGACCCTGACTTTGGGCGCCGGCCAGCGCCAGGGTGGGGCCGGTCATTAGGATTTTGGCCCTCGGCTTCTGGAATCTTCCTCTCACGCTTCCTTGGCACCCAAGTAACACATCCCCACGTTGATCTAAGGTCGGTTTGATCCAACGGTGCATATAACATGAGACGTGGATCGATGACGTGGCGGTTCCTTGCCCCCTACTCCACCTCGGCCTATATAAGGACGCCCCAGGCCCCCTCCAGAAGGCATTCTACACCCCGGTGCTTCATATTCTCTACATAAATTAGGGTTAGGGTCCCTCTAGTTGATCTAGTTCTAGTTCATCTAGTTATAGCAGTTAGGAGAGACTAGTTCATCTAGATCTAGTCTTGTTTAGAGATTAGAGAGATAGAGTAGGAGAGCAGAGATTCTGGAGGAGTTCTGGCCTGTCGGTGCTTCTTCGTGGCTGTATTCTTCTGGATTCAGCTTCCTCGCCCGGAGCTGCGTTCTGAGGTACTTTTGTATTCAACTTCTAATTCAAGTAAGCATTTGTTCTTATTCGTTCTTAAGTTTGCAACTCATATTAAGTGCTTTGATCTTGGTCATTACTTGATTGAAGTAGTATTTCGTAGTGTAGGCGTGGTGCCTAGGCTAGGTTTACTTGTGAATGTCTCCTGATTGGCTGGATAGTGGTAGATCGCGTAGGTGATAGCTGTGTTGAGTCCTCTGTAGTCCACTTCCCATTGATAGGATCGATAGGTGTCTGGTAGGAGGGAACTCTGATTTCGCCTCTTATTCATGTCACTGCCCAGTTAGAACAATATTATTCAAAACTTACCGGTTGTTGGAACTAGATAGTCATTAGCTATTTCCTCTTTCTTGATATTATCTAGCCTAATTGTAGGTAAGTTCATCGACTTAGTCATTATCACCTACTGTTCCTTGTGGATTCGATATTTAAAACCTCCAGGTGAAATGTGACAGCGGTATTATATCTGTGCGCTTGCGGATATCGGAATACAATCTTATTTAATAGAGTACAGTTAATTTATACCAACAAGCATTTCTGGCGCCGTTGCCGGGGAACGGTTTGCTGATTTTGACTTAGTTTAGCTTAATCTTGTATTATACTTTTATCTTTTCTATTTTATCCCTACCTTTTCATCATTTTATGTTCATCCTTATGGATGTTTTAAATTCCACGCCTATCTATCTATTTGGCATGTGCAAAAGCTTTGGGCCACCAAAATCTGTAGAGCCTATCTTAACACCTGGCTATGAGCTGCGCCCATGTCTAATTAATATGATTCGGGATATACCCTTCTCGGAAGAAGGTAACGAAAATCCATACTTACACCTATGAGAATTCGAGCAAACTTGTGCATGCTTGCACATTGCTGGCATGTCTGATAAGACTTTAAGGTGGAAGCTTTTTCCGTTCTCTTTGATCGGAAGAACTAAATGTTGGTATAATCGAGCCGTAGAAAGTATGTAAGGGGATTGGAAAACTTTATGCTCTGAATTTTGTTTATATTTCTTTCCCATCCATAGAGTAGTTAACCTTCGAAAAGAGGTTCTTACTTTTAGGCAACTAGAACAAGAATCTCTTAGTATATCATGGGATCGTTTTAATGAACTTGTTACTTCTGGCCCTGACCTTGGTTTTTCGGACCCCGTACTTATCCAACATTTTTATTTGGGTCTTACCAAGAACTCTAGGGAATCCCTTGATTTATCCTCTGGAGGAGCCTTTCCTTATTTGCCTATAAGTAAAGCTGGGGCTATGATCGAGAAGGTTGCTCAAGCTAATTCTGAACTTTCTGAGGAAGAGAAGGAATCATACCCCGAACAAGCAGAGGAAGTTTTGGTAGCTAAAGCACAACCACTCCAATCCCAATGTTTAGTTGTCAATCCTAAATCATCGAAACCCCATTTTGATGATTTAGACTTCCAATTAGCTAAGATGCTCGTAAATCAATGTAAATCAGATCTTCTCAGAAGAGCATCTTGGAAAAAATGTCAACTTCCTTTCCCCCTGAAAGACATTGGGAAGAATGCAAGGATGGCATGTCTAGTGATGCCATAGAAGGAGAGCCAAGCCACATAGGAATCAATTCTATCTTCTCCCCTTCTATGCTCACATTAAATGTCTCATCTAAACCCATCTCTAAATCCATCCTTGACCCTGATGATCCTTCTTATGCTCTGTCTCCTAAGTCTCATAATGAACCTAAGATCCCATTAAGACATCCCAAGAATAGGAGTCATGAAGATTTTTGGAATGACCAAGAAGAGCTACGACAATGGCAAGAATGCATAGAACATACTAGAAACACATACACTATTATCAAAGAATGGATGGAAGAGGACGAAGCCTTAGTACTAGCATCTAAACTTAGTCTAGATTCAAATGGTGAGCTTAAATCAATTTCTATAATAAACTCATCCAAGTTTAGAGAAAGCCTTAGACGAGACCAAACTTAGAGACACCAATCCATGAGAAATCTTAGAAAATAAAACATCCAATGAATGTCGTAGACATGAAATAATAGAGACAAACTTGTTGCCTATAGACATCCATGAAGAAACACCCTTAGAATTTAAAAAGGGAGATCATATCGATGAGCATGCGAATTATTTCATTAACACCTCATCGAATTCATGCTCATATGAGAAATCTCCTGGATCACTTGGTCTCTCTAACATTATGACACACGAGATCTTCAACCCCCTCATTCTACCTGTTCATAAATTTTTCGAAAGGGTGGTTGTAGATGCATATGTTTATCATAAATATTATAGATCTCGTGGTAATCTTGAGATAGGTGCACAAAGGCTGGTGTTCTAGAGGAAACCACCCCATGAACTCAAAATACAATAATTAGAAGGTTTTCCAAGAATAACTTTATATCCTAAAATAACCACTCTTAAAAAATGAATTGAGCTTGCATCTTTAATTTTACTGTAATGCCCTTTTGAATTGAGCATAGAATTATAATTATGAAAATATTCCTTTGGGTATTTTTGTCTCTAATCATTTCAGGTTTGAAATAGAAGAGTAACAATGCAAGGTATATCCAACCAATCATCATGCAATATTGAATTATATCCATCCAAGCTTAACTTTGTTTTGCAAAATTCCAGTTTGGGGGAATGGGCTTATTAGAAAATCTTATGTTGCTAGTATTAGTTGTCTCTACCTTTCTAATTCATGTTCAATTGTTTGCCTTTTCGTCTCTAAATGAATAAATCTAAACCCTAAACCCTAAAGAGCAGGGTTGGTTATCTCGAAATGTGAAATATTTATACAAAGGGGGAGAGATCAAGACAATGCAGCAGGGTTGGTTATCTAATTGGCTAGTTAAACATGACGTGGTTCATAGGTCTTTGGGCTTCAATCATCGAGGAGTAGAGACTTTACAAATCAAAGCGGGGGATTGGGATTCCATTGCTGTCATTTTATATGTATATGGTTACAATTATTTACAAGTGCTTTCATGTCACCTTTGTTTGCCATAGTAATATTTGGTTTGGAAGTACTGCAAATACTTCCATTGGCATTTAAATTGAGCGTGGTGCTCAGGTTAAAAACACCTTCCTTAATTGTAACACCCCTGGTGTTACTGTAATTAAAACTGACATGTCATCATGATTGCATGCAAATCATTCCACATTCAACAGTGTTAGCGTGCATTAACTCAAATAAATTTTATTCTTGCATATTATTGTGCATAGATGCTTTAGAGCGATTTTATTATGTAAATATTTGTTTGTCTATATTTATCTAAACCCAATTGTAAATTAAAAAGGAATTCATCGATAAACCCTAAAATCGACCCAAACCCTAGCTCAAAAACTAAGAGGAATTAGGTGTTGGGCCTAAAGCCAAAGTTGTAAATCTTTAAAAGTTGAGCAACTTCTATTTCGGGTAATTTTGAAGTTATTAAAAACAATTTTGAATAAAACCTTAATCTATGTTTGAAGATCTAAATTTGAAATTCAAATTTAAGTACTAGTAGGAATCTAATGATGGTCCCTTAATAAAAGTTTTAGCCCTTTTAAAATGGAACAACTTTCATTTTAGGAGATTTTAGAGTTATTAAGTGGAATTACAAATTAAACCCAAAATGTTGTTTTGAAATTCAAATTTGAAATGATATTTCAAAAACTCTCAAGAATCTAACAAAACTTGCTGAATGAAAGTTGTAGGGCTTGATAAGTAGAACAACCTTTATTTTTGCATAATTTCAAGTTATTGAAGAAAATTTTGAGAATTTAATTGAATTTGAAAGGAAATTCAAATCTTCATTTTACCCCCTTTTTAATTATTCAAAATATATTCAAATTTTGAAACTGGCCCAAGAACAAAAGTTGTCCAACATAAAATTTCCTACAACTCTTATTAAGGTAATTTCTCAAGTTAGTACAGAAAATGAAGAGTAATTTTTAAAAAAAGGGGTTATAGGGGTTAGGCTCAGCTACAGTAGGGGGGTACTCTGCCCCTGCACGCGCGTGGGGGGAGGGGGGGCAGCCTGCCGCGCGTGCCGCGCCGCTCGCCGGTGACGCCCGGGGCCGGCCGGCCACCTGTCGCCGTCGAGGCCGGGCCCGTGGGGGTCCTCTCCACGTCGCTCATCTCTCCTCTACCTATATAAATAGCTCGGTCACCGTCGTTCTTTCTCTGTTTTCCGAACCGCCGCCGACGAGCTTCACTGCTCAAGCAGAAATTCGTCGTTCTTACTCAACCACCATCAAATTCCTTGCTCCTATAACTCGGAGACATCATCACGAACCTATCTGACCCATTGGCACTGTCTTATTTCATCGAAAGCTGCCCCAGGTCGTCATCTTCCTCTCGGGCGGCCATTTACGCCGCCGAGCTCGAGCTCCACGTGGTGGGCTCATGTCAAAGCCTCTCCTTCATGTTCAACTTGTGTTTCCACCTCTCTGGGTCACCTTGATTCTTATATGAAGGTGGTTCGAACCGCGGAGGCCTGGGTACGTCGGAACAGGGGTTTGCCACCGGATCAAGTCGCCGGGTCCGCCATCGACTGCGACAGCAGGCTTGGCTGCAGCTCTACTCCAACCAGTTCGTGTGTCGACATGTGGTGAGCTCCGTGCTGTTTTTTTACTTCTCCGTTTAGGTCTGTTGAGGTCTGTCATCGCCGGAACGTGGCTGTGCCACCGTGCGCGGCGGTCAGGGTCGCCATTGCCGCCCTGGAGTTCGTGCTCGAGTCCTTTGGTTGGGGTCGGGTCTTCAGATCGGTGCGGGAGGTGGGGCAGAGTATGCCGGTGGGCTAGGGCTCACCGGAACAATTGCCGCCGGCGAGCTGTCGCGGCTGCGCCGCCATGCGCGCGCGGGAGCAAGCCTGGGAGAGAGGGAGAGCCATGCAGGTCATGATGGACCGGCCCAGTGGCGCAGGGATGCGCTGAGAGGGTGTGGGAGGGCGCTGGGCCACGTGTGGGCTGAGCAGAACCGGCCCAGCAGCTCTGGCGAATGGTTTTATGAGTTTTTCAGTTTTGTGAACAAATGAATAGTGCTGAGGTTTGGTTAGTTTGTGGTAATTTCTGTAGGGCTCCTAAAATGGTAAAAATATTTATGTAACTTCTCTGAAATGTGCTTAGTATGGGAAAAATATGTAATAAAGATTTAGAGCACTTTCTGTATGCTATAAAAATGTACATTTTAAATGGAAAATGAAACTTCTATGGTTTTTATATGCCATAATATTTATCCCAAAAATCACGAACTTTGACTTGGAACTGTTTGGGACTAAGACCTATCTGTAGGAAAACTTTAAGCTCAAATGGAAATAATTTAATTATCTATTATTGAATTATTTGATTAATCGATTAATTAAGAAAGGGGTATTAGAATTTAATTTTAAATGATTCGATTAATAATTTAGGGTTTGATTACATACCTTGTAGTACATGAACCCCTGCTGTTCCAAGTTTTGATGATCATTTACTCTGTAAGGTATAAAATGAATTACTTTATGTAGTAATTAAATGTTAAACCAATAATCCTAATTGATAATTTGATTAATAAAATAAGTAGACAACCTTAATGACTTAGGTTTGATATGACTTTTAGATTATGTGTTGACCATGGATCATTATCCTACAAGTGATCCCCAGCACTTTAATTAGTGATTAAGTTCTTAATTAAATTGTTAATTAGGAACATTAACAATCCATATTGTTCACATGTAATAATAGGGCTTAATGATTTTCTTAAGCAAAAGTGTGACAGTGTTATAGGGTAGCTAACTAGGCTTTCAACGACTGTTAAAATGGTCAATTAACTAAAGTAGTTAATACTCTATAGGTTAGTTTGTTGGCTTACAACTTTATCGTGAAGGAAAGCTGTACTTAACTTTTAATTAAGTTTACTTTTTATAATTTAGTGCATCTCATTCATTATGGCATACATATCATCGTATTAAGCATTGCATTATTATTTCGTGTAGAGAACGCATGGTAATTATTATCAGAAGCAAGTCCTGAGTAAGGTTTTCACTCAGAGGACGTGGAAATTCATGGTGATTGACTTCAGAGTACTATCTCCTTCAAGCAACAGGCAAGCCCCGGTGCATTTGCCCCTCCTTGTTATTTAAAAATATTTATCACTTGAGTTAATCTATTGCATTAGGTTAATAGGAGTTGAGTGATAACCCATTGATGCATTACCTTTCCTTGACCACATATTATACCTGAAACCCTGATTTATTTAAAGTTTTGAAAAATGCTTAGTCATGCTTAATGATAGAGTTGCAAAAATGCTATTTTAAAAACTGTGATGATATGAAACAAATGAATCATTTTATGGGATTGTTATTGTCCTCGTTTGGTGATGGTGTACTTGGCCAGTCCATTATCATCAACGTGGATGGGTTTTCCCGTGGCCAACTGTTTGGGTTAGAGTCCCAACTTTCGTCGCCATCGGGAAAGGGATGTGAAAACCGGGTAGTTACCAGTGTACTTGGGTTATAGTCCCAATGCATGGTTTCTAACAGAAAAATATTAGGGACCATTCGTTGTCGGCCTGCTGTGATCATAACTTTGCAACTAGCCACATACTACGGAAAGCCTCTGACTCCGGTGGCTCTACTGCTGGAACCGACAACCACGCACTTGGAGTGGAGAGATGGCGAGAGTAGCGTGTACCCTCGTGGCCGTCGTGCCTGGAGACAAGAGGAGTACTGTGCTCTCAGGTGGCGCAGGACCGGTTCCAGGATATGAAAAGCCGTAGTAGGCGGGGTTGGCATATGCAAGCTTAAGTGCTACATATACAGTGTGGATAGGGATCCCCAGCTGGGTACTTCTGGATTCGAATCGACGTTGCTCCTCGGTTAATGGAGACATGATCCTTACACTTACAGCGAAGAGTGGTTCGGAACTAGGTATTTGTTTTTGAGAATGAATATGAATTTAAAAGTACATGATATATGAGAATTGATATTGGAATTATGTATACGAATAAAATAATATTGAGATCAAATAATGAAATAGGATAGAAATGCTTTTCTGCAAAATACCTTGACTCTTGCTCGAGCCTTACCTTGACTCCCCCTCAACCTGCATTCCTAAGTCTAATCTTACACCCTTTTTGTTGGGTAAGTCTTGCGGAGTACCCAGTATTCAGGGTTTGTTAACCCCTGTTGCAGGTAAGTTGAGCGTACCAATCTAAGTGGGACCGTGCCGGTTGACGGACCGTGCATGGAAGAAGATGTTATATGATATAACCCTTGGGCAAGGTGTCTAGTTGTAAGATGCTACTCCACTACGAAACTCTGGTTTGGGATAATGTCATTTATATTTGTAAACCTATGTTTATGTAATTCTTCCGCACTCTTTACTCTGATTCATTTTATTTGTGTAAACTGTTGTAATACTACAATGCTTACAATGAGATCCTCAGGAGGTTAGGGTTTCCTAGGAGACCCGACAGGCCACCTAGGTCAAAGGGAACTCGTGCAGACTAGTCAAAGGTCCTTAGGGCCGATGACGGGGCATGTGGGCCCTATGATTAAGGCAGTTCTATCATATTAATTAAAACTAGACATGGAGTTTGGTTTGGTTATTGAACTAGAAATTGCTGTAGTAGACATTGGATATTTTGTTAGACTAACCCCTACAGAAAACTTTCACAATTAATCTGGGTAAGTCATGAGGTGAATTCGAATCAGAGATGAGACAGGGCACATGCTGAACTTCAATAACTTTGCAGAGGAAGACACAGCTCATTCATTATAAATGGAAGAACTGTGACTATTAATAATTCATTCACTTTATCTTCTGCTGCAAGTTACTTGAACTCAAGCCATGCCGGTATAAAACATGATCTATGCTAACATAATATCAACCCTATCTTATTAGTAGCATAGATGGAACATGATTCTGGACAAACAAACTATGTTCCAAAGTTGAACATCCCTTCGGGTATGTGTTGTCCACTAATCGGTTGCAGGCATAATAATGAATGGAGTGACAAGGTGTCATAAGATCAAAGAAGCAAAAGATGGCAAAGAGGATAAGCAACAAACGAGACAAGATGCTCATGAACAACTCAAGATGCAAGAGAAGGAAATGACTACCAGTCATCTACCCTTTATTACTTAGTGCCATCACGTTCCAATAATGAAGGTAATTGTAACACCCCAGGTGTTAGTCACGAGCTAGCCAGCGAGTGTGGACCCAACTAAGAAATGTCAATAAATGATCTTGCTCACAATCTCACATTCATCTCCATCTACCTGGATCATTGGAAAGGTTTCATGGGCACTGGAATTGAGTAATCACTTTAAATGACAAATCAGTTGCTTGTTGGAATATTCTTGATTAAGTGAAAATGAGCATGCAAAGTCAACCAAGCCTTGCAACCTTGCCCAAACAACTCTACTTGAATTCTACAACAAAAGTCATAAAGGACTCATGTTAAGCAAATGCCAAGAAAATACCTTTATTGGCCTAAACATCTACTTTGAGCTCTCTAATTACATTAGTTTTACCAAAGTGGAAATATTATTTTGGAGTAAGACATGAAGTTTGACCCAAAATAAAAGTTACATAAATTTTGGAGTAGAACAAATGTTATTTATGGACCAAGTCATGATTCAACCTCTAAGTGCCTCAAACAGTGGATACAATATAGAGAAAAAGTTGATTCCAGAGTTTGAATTAATTCTAAGTCTGAAATCCATCCCAATCTCAATGACGTCTCACGTTCCCAAGATTTCATTCAGTAACTTGAGTTAGACCAAAAATAAAAGTTGTCACAAACTCTTTGGAGCACAACATATCCAAATTTGAGATCAAACCGACTCTGTTTGACAAGGTTTTGACATCAGTTTTTGATCCTAATTAACCTGCTGACACTCTTAAATTAGGACATCATTATCAACTAAACCGTTGGTCAAGAGGCCGAGAGCCCTTAACCAGTTTTGAAGAGCAGCGCGCGGGCAACAAGTTTCGTATTCGCACCCAAGTCGGAATATGCGGAGAAGATGCCAGAATCGGCCGCCCAAGTTGCCACACTGTTGCCCGCCACGTGCTCGATGGCTGTCCTCAATGGAGCAGCGTGGCACCCAAGCTCTGGGCGCCCAGCTCCATTTATGCCGCCTGTCCGAGCTCCCCACCTCCAATTCCTGCACCTGCTCCATCTTGGAGAGCACCAGAGCGCTCCTGCTCCTTCCCTGCCCTCCCTGCTTGCCCTCTGCCTCGCCTCCCCTTGCCGCTGCAGCTTCTGTGCAGCCGAGCCACCATGACCGCTCGGCGGAGCTTCGCTGCCGCAGCCGTTCCTCGCCTTCGCGCGTCCTCGTTCTGAGCTGACATCGCCATCACCTTCCCCGGGTCGTGACGCATCCGAAGGACCCTTTCTCCGAGCTCCTCGTAGCTGGGCCGCAGCTCGCCTAGAGCCACCGCCGCGGCATGCCGATGGCATGCGTGGCTGGGCCGCTGCAGGCCACCTCTCGCCAAGCCGTGGGCACCAGTGGGCGCGCCTAGGTCTGGGCCAGGTCCGGCCACGCGCTGCCGCCGTTGGCCGCCTCCTTGCCGGAGCTGGCCGAGCCGACCGAGGCCGTCGATGGCCGCCTCCCTCTCTGCTCTGCTCGAGCGAGCCGGAGGAAGAAGAAGACTGCGATGCCATCCTCTCTGTTCGAATGACATGTGGGGCCCGTCCAGTTTCATTTGTGTGCAGATTCATGTTTGAACTTTAGAAATTCATATCTAGCTCTAGGAAGCTTCAAAAATTATGAAACAAGTTTTGTTAGTTTGCTTATTAAGTTGTCTGCATGTTGCATCCATAATATGTGCCATGTTGTTTACGTTTTTCTGCTGTAGAAATTATTTTAGAAAAGTGGTTTAAAAATGATTTAACTTGCTTTTGCTCATATCTAGGGTTTTAGAAGTCCAAATACCGTGGTTCTAATTTTGTTAGATTTCTCTTAACATGCACTAGCTCATAAAAATATAAAACATATATGTTGTTTACTGTTTTCAAGGTGTTTCACATTAATCTTTTTAAATAGGAAATAAATGGCTGATTTGATTATTATTTTTATAACTGGAGTTGTATTGCTCCAAATGGCATGCAAATTTAATTGTATACTCTCTGTGTGATGTGTAATGTATGGTTAAATTTTCATGATTTATCGTGCATGTATGACTGAGTTGTTGATTTATCTTTTTTGGTGCAGATTAAGTAGATTTAAATACATTATAAATAATATATTGTGGTGAAAATAGAAAATGGTGTTCCACTACGTTTGTATGATATTGTGTTAGCCTGAGAATCAATAATATGGTCATGTTGTTTCAGAAAATATTGAGTTTCATATTTAATTTGCTCTCCAATGCTTTATTGCATTATAGATTTGTGTATTTTATAACAGTTAAATTATGGAACCTGAGCGTGTAAGATTTGAACCTTGGTCATGAATTGTGATTAACTATCTCTCATAAAAATATCAACTCCATTTGAGATGTTTACCATATAACTTAAATAATTAAATAATGGGTTTTTATGCAATAGTGAGTGAATAATTAAAGACAAATGAATGCATGCATGTTTCTTGTGATGCCTTGATATTCTTTGGTCTAAGATGAATCTTATATGATCATATTTATGATAGTTGGAGTTAATTAATTAGCTTATATATGTGTGTCATTGATTTAAAAGCAAACAAACAACTTAATTATATTCCTGCTGAAAATGGCTGCATGTGTAGTCCCTGTTGTTGTAAGTTTTACACATGAAAATGATGTTGCATGTAAATATGTTCTATACAAAAGTTGTAGCTAACTTCAATGTATAGCTTGTCCTAAAGTTTTATGGTCATAGGCCTGATAGTTTAGGAGTTATGGCTTTTAGAAGTCTGCTGTCAGGTTTTGCTTGTTTTCGGTGCAGACCTGAATGTTTGCTTTGTTTAACCAATTTATGCTTTAAATCACCCCTTGGTGATAATAGAAGAATTTTAGTAAATTTCATTGTATTTCCAAATTGTCTAGAATCATCTCTTTTGATAGTCTAGATCCGTAGTTATGATTGTTTGAAGTGTGAGGACAGAATCTGTCCAAATCTGGACAGAGCTGCCTTCTTTGTGTTGTTTGACCTTTATATGTATTGAATCATCTTAAGATGATAATAGAAAAGTTGTAGATAATTTCAATAGCTTTCCAGAAAGGCTAATATCACCCTAATTGGATGTGTATAACTTGAGTTGTGGTTAAATCTTATGCTTGCTATCCTGCTGCCCATAAACTACATGTGTGGGATTATGATTGCTTTGACTTTACTTTACTTGGTGTGATTGTTAGCTTATGGTTCAGTAATGGTAGATTAACATGCCTTGTATTACTTCCTTTTATTCATACATGTGCATTGTGCATCTCATTTAGGTACGATAGATAAACACATGGAGTGAAGGACATGATGATGGAACTAACCATAAGACGGTGTGGTGGACTAATCACGAAGATGGAAGGACTAATCGAGTGCTTGGATGGGAGATGCTCATCGAGCGAGTGTCATCTAACAAACGCTGACTTAGTGTTGAATCGCAGGCAAGCTCCGGAGCATCCCTAAGTCTCCACCTATCTCTTTTTATAAATGCACCGGTCTTTATTAAATCGTATGATTGTGCACTTAAGTATAGGAGTTGGTTGATACCGTTGTTGCATAATTACCTTGTCCACTCTACATATGATCCTGGTACTATTACTAGACAGGTGATCGATCTTATGCTTAGCCCTGCTTAGACCGGTAGAAGTCGGGTGATTTCCTGTCATCCGCGAGAAAGTCGGGTGATTTCCTGTCATCCGCGAGCATAGGTGGTGACTGATGAGATCCACATGGATGGCTATATGTGTCACCATGCCACACTGATTAAATGAGAGAATCAAGGCTAGGTAGTGGGTAGCTGCATGACATGGGTCATGTTGACTTCGGTGCTACTTGCGGCCGATTAGGACTGAGGCCACCAGACATCAGTTGAGATTAAAGGACGTCGTCACATAGTTGGCCAGATAAGTCGTTCTGACCGCGAAGCCGAGTAGTTCTTTCTGAGCCGAGAATTGGTGTGATATGGATAGACATATTTTGCCATAGTCAAGTCAGGGACCTGCACTTCCTGTGAGTGGGTTTGTCTCCGAGAATATGGCCCCCGCCAAGCTCGCGATATAATATGACTCAGAAAGATCTAACGGTGACCCAAGAAGCCACTGATCAGGCTGACAGGGTTTGTGATTGGCATGTTTGCCGGCTGGTACAATCGATTCGAATCGCCATCTCTCCTGTTTAGTGAGAAACTGAACTGATCTTCTGGTGAGGTAGAGGTTAACAACTTGAACGTGATTATTGGTGAGATGAGGAAGATATCTGTGGATATCAGAAATCGCTATGGTTTATTGATTGTTATAATATCAAGTGATTGCTTAGTATAGCTGCAAACCTTAGCTATAGTAGCTGAACTGAAATCGAAGCTGAACAATATCTAAAATTGATAAGTTGAGGAATTATTGTAGTAATGCTTTTTATGCAAAAATGATGCTATCTCCTGAGCTCCACCAAATAAGCCTTGCATATCCTTGAGAGTCTTTTTATTTACTTCCTGTCGGGTAAGTCTAGCTAAGTACAACTGAGTACTCAGGGTTTTATTCCCAATGTTGCAGGAGGAATACTTCGTTGTCTAAAAGAGCTACTTCTATCCTTCAAGAGAGGAAGACTAGACCTTGGGTAAGGTCATGTATCTATCTTATCTATGTTGCTATGACTGGTCGGTACTTGGCACTGTATTATGAACTTAAGTGTGTGTAAATCTATTTTGTTTTCGCAACTGAACTTTTATGTAAAAGTCTATCTTGTACTCTGATGTATTTGAACTATGTGCGAATTTATGTATCATGTGTATGTGTACTGCTGAGTTTCTGCGATCCTTGGGTAAGTGCTGTGTAAAAGTTTCAAATCATTCGAGATTTCACGGACTACCAGGTTTATATTGGCTCAAGTGTGGCTTGATAGCTGGGAAAACAGCTGTCGCTGTACTTGTGCTCGTATAAACTGGTCGGTTCTGTTACAGTAATATCTTAAAGCAAGTGGTCACTATTTTCCTCTTGATCTTGGTATGCACATAAATGAAGATACAAATATGTTAGAGTTACATCTTTAATTGATTAACCTAAATAACTCAACATACTTTGTCCTTTAAGTTTGTTCATGGTACCATTCTTTTGATCTCAGTCTTAACCAAATATGCTAAGACATTGTATTCTATATTTAGAAGATGATAGTCATACTCATGTGAAAATTTATATAGAGATAGACAACCCTTCCATTGGTTAAGCAATTTAAATCTTTTCCGCCATATGAACTTACATGCAACATAAATGCTTAATCTTCTGATCTTACCACTCATGTCATAAGTAAACAAATTATGTAACACCAATTTCGTCTTGTTTAATGTGCCTATGGCTAGAGAAGAATAAATAAAGAAATAGATTTGGTTCTGTTGGTGTTTTTTCACCAACAGAACCCAAGCACTTGATCTCTACCTTGGTTTTGCAAACAGGACAACACTTCGAGCAAAGTTTGTTAATTCCCAAAATTCCACAAGTGGAAGTTTTGTGAACATGCACACTAGCAAAATGCTGCCAGATCCAACTATTAATACTCTACTTCAACCTGTTGGCCAAGCAAAGGATAAAAGTGACATCATCATCACAAGGGGTGCAACCATCAAGACCTCCATCTCTAAGACGAAAAGATACACAAGAGTGGAAGAAAAAGTCCTAACGGTAGACTTTAAATCTTGCACCTTTGCCATAAGGTAATATAGTAGTTATCTAATTAATTAGTATTTCTATTTACATTAGTAATTTTACTTTAGCATATTCATCTTTATGCATATCAAAAGAAAAAAGAAAAATCTTTATTGTCTTATTTACTGCATCACAAAATATTAAAGCCCCACGTGAATAAACTTATGGTAACCTTGTTGGAGTATTTACTGTGGTGGCATAAAAAAATGATAATAGCATCTGTATTTATTTTCTTGCATTATAAAAATCCTAAGCCCCATGAGAATAAATATTCTCAGTGGTGACATAAAAATAAAATATATATCATGCATACATATTTACTTTTCTGCATAAGAAAATCAGAAAATCCTAAAAAGAATCCTGCTACAATCTGTCAATTGAAATCAACTCAAAAGAATAATCAATTACTTATTGGCTGACCGCTAACCCCTTATCACATTCGAACCTCGAGTTTTAGTTTTCTTGGTGGAGTATAATTGTGCAGAATAACACTATGTGTGAGGAGTGAGTTCATCAGTGGAGCCCACAAGGACTACTGCTGACAAGCTTGCTCTAAAGACTATCAACGCCAAGTATTGCAAACATCTAGCTTGGGGAGGAGCATCCCCTAGTTATCAGGTAACTATACCTATGCGATTATCGAGTCTATTTTATAAAGTCTAAAAATACTAAAAATATGTGGGCACATGAAGGTCCACACTTTTTAGAAAAAACAAAAAATATGTGGGCACATGAAGGTCCACACTCCTAGAGAAGTTTCCTATTTGGGTAAAGAAGCTTAAACTTCTGCTGGAAATATAAAATCAATCACTTACCATGGAGTGGTATTAAATCTAACCCCTCTCCATGAGATTTGGTATTTTTATTGGCAATTGAGTTTCACAGGAAAATACAAGATCAAAGAGCTAGTCAACCTGACACCCTTACACTGCCGATACACCTGCTCCCAGAAGGATCACTCAATTTGCAACATCAAAGACCCTGTCAAACATCCAGCTTGGGGGAGGGCACTCTCCATTTAAAATCCAGCTAAGTATAAGTTTTCCACCTTATTATTATTATATCGTTTTTTCGTGTGAGTTAGCTAGTAAGATAAAATTTGAAAACCAAATAAATACTTAGCAATATATTAAAGAGTGTGTCTAGAGTCTGTTTAGTTAAGTTTAGAGTCAAATAAAAACTGGAGAATATTAAAATTTTATCTTGGAGATGATGAATAGTTGCTCTGCCGTAATTCCTTTCAAGTGCCTAGTTTTCAACCTTAAATTCTCCCGAGTTTTGGATACTCCTGTTTTGGCTTAAGAATTTACTCTGAATCTGAAACTTGTGGAGGCGTATGCTTAAGTTAAGTCTAGGTGATTGATTGATATGATACATGAAGGTTGAACTGCTATTTATCTTATTCCTAGCAATGCTAAGTTCTGGAGATTTATTTTAAATTTAAAATCTTACATGATGAGCTCTTGTATGACAAAGCGTAAATTCCTACCAAAGCCATATATAATACATTTAGAGATAGGAAAACCTTTGCACATTTATGCTGCTTGCTTTGCATTGAGTTTAGTCAACCTTTGTTGTATACCTTATGAGAGTCTTGTCATGCTTTTAAAATCAAGATCACTTACACACTCCACCCACATATGCATTACTCCTACTCTGGGAGTAAGCGCAATCATTTTTCACTTCCAACCAGATTCACCTTAAAAATGTTTTTCTCCTACACTGGGAGTAAACACCCAAAAATATACCCTATAGGACAGCCCATGTTTAATTACTCTAAGTTCTTATCATTATCTCTCCAATTATTTATATTCAAAGGACGCATGTGGCTATGCAAAAGTATTAAAAAAAGAGAAAAGGGAGTAAAAGATGGACAAGTGTCCCAACAATTAAAACAATGGGTACTTAGATGCCCGCCTCCCTATGAAAAAAAGAAGAAAAAAAGAGAGAGAAAGAAAAGAAGAAAAAGATAGCCCATGTTTTCCCACGAAAGTTCTAAGTTCCAAAAAGGAGAGTGAGTCATCTTCAAAGAGCAAAAGTAGAATTAAGATTAGCCACCTTATATACACCCATCCACCATATCCATACACATGCACATCTTGGTCTGATTGTATGACTTGACTCTCTGTGGATCCATTGTTTGACTTTACAATATATGAATTGCAAGTATGCTCATCTTTGTTATTGCCACTCATATATGCTCCACTATAATCCTTAGTTGTAGGAAAGCATAACATCATTAATGCCTCAGTGAGATCCATAAATACCACATATATTAAGAGACTTGAGGGTGTCATACAATTAAGCTCTGAGTTTTATTTTAAAAACTTGCAAAAACTCCGGAATATTGGTACCGTGAAGAATTTGAGACATAGTGCTTGACTTGATTGTTCTATCTTTCGATTGCTCAAGACTTATGCAAAAGCTGAGAAGCTCCAATGTTAAAGTTATAATGGGTAAGTTTAAAAGTTAGAGCAGTTTTGTTTAATCTGGAGGAGAATTTCTGTTTGAAAGCATGTGTACTTGAAAGGCATGAAACATTGTAGCAACTCCTGATCCAAGTTTATTGCAATTAGGCTTACTTTATTTGCCAAGGGACTAGCAAAGGGTAAGCTTGGGGGTATTGTTGACGGTCGTTAAGTACCAAAAATAACCGTCAACTGTAGCATGATTTGACACAAAATAAATCACAAAGTATAGTTATTGGTTTTGATTCTAACGAGTTCCACGAGTTTTGGAATACACAAAGTATAGGAATACACAATTTTCCATCAATAAAGTATCCCAAATAAGCAATTGGACTGCACCATTGCGACGGGTTCGTCGAGACGATCTAAATGGACCTATCATTTGATATATTCTGAGTTCGGAATCAAAATCTGCAGCAACATATGCACCATTGGACTGCAGGAGGCGCAAGAAGACAACACGACGAAATTGGGCCCAAGACCCCGACTTTGGGCGCCGGTCGGCGCCAGGGTGGGGCCGGCCGGCCCCACCATTAAGGCTTTGGCCCTCGGCTTCTAGAATCTTCCTCCCACGCTTCCTTGGCACCCAAGTAACGCATCCCTACGTTGATCTAAGGTCGGTTTGATCCGACGGTGCATATAACATGAGACGTGGATCAATGACGTGGCGGTTCCTTGCCCCCTACTCCACCTCGGCCTATATAAGGACGCCCCAGGCCCCCTCCAGAAGGCATTCTACACCCCGGTGCTTCATATTCTCTACATAAATTAGGGTTAGGGTCCCTCTAGTTGATCTAATTCTAATTCATCTAGTTCTAGTTCATCTAGTTGTAGCAGTTAGGAGAGACTAGTCCATCTAGATCTTGTCATATTTAGAGATTAGAGAGATAGAGTAGGAGAGTAGAGATTCTGGAGGAGTTCCGGCCTGTCGGTGCTTCTTCGTGGCTGTATTCTTCTGGATTTAGCTTCCTCGCCCGGAGCTGCGTTCTGTGGTACTTTTGTATTCAACTTCTAATTCAAGTAAGAATTTGTTCTTATTCGTTCTTAAGTTTGCAACTCATACTGAGTGCTTTGATCTTGGTCATTACTTGATTGAAGTAGTATTTCGTAGTGTAGGCGTGGTGCCTAGGCTAGGTTTACTTGTGAATGTCCCCTGATTGGCCGAATAGTGGTAGATCGCGTAGGTGACAGCTGCGTTGAGTCCTCTGTAGTCCACTTCCCGTTGATAGGATCGATAGGTGTATAAGTGTCTGGTAGAAGAGAACTCTGATTTCGCCTCTTATTCATGTCACTGCCCAGTTAGAACAATATTATTCAAAGCTTACCGGTTGTTGGAACTAGATAGTCATTAGCTATTTCCTCTTTCTTGATATTATCTAGCCTAATTGTAGGGTTAAGTTCATCGGCTTAGTCATTATCACCTACTGTTCCTTGTGGATTCGATATTTAAAACCTCCGGGTAAAATGTGACTGTGGTATTATATCTGTGCGCTTGCGGATGTGGGAATATAATCTTATTTAATAGAGTGCAGTTAATTTTTACCAACAATGAGGTCCTTGAGGAGCCTGAGGGCGATGACGAAGACGAAGAGGATGAAGAACACCAAGAGACCCTTGCTCGCCGAGCAGCTCGCGGTAAGCAACCGGTGAGCGAGAAGGTTGGCTCGTCGAAGGGCGGTGGTCGGAAGTCCGAGAAGCCGGTGATGATATCCGAAGACCACCATCATTGTCAGGCGGTGATCACTTCATCGAGCGATGAGGAGGAGCCACCACCGAAGCGCCAGAAGGGGGAATAGTTCCCTAGTTTGTTATTTTTGTAGAAATAAATCTACGGCACTAAAATGATAAAAAATTTTGTGGGTACTCTCTGTGATGTGTAGAATGCAGAAAAAATATAATAAAATGGTTTCCAATACTTTCTGCTTGGACTAAAATTGTGTCTATTAAATGATAAAGGCAACTTTGAGGAATTTTAGCAAATTGTATATTGATCCAAAAATTATGACATTTAATTTGGTACTATTTAGGGCTGAGAGCTATCTGTAGAAAAAGTTTGGGCTCAAATAGAAATAGTTTATGTATTTAATATTTTATACCTCATTAATCGATTAGTAAAATAAATAGAAAATCCTAATAAACTAGGTTTTGAGTGACTTTTGGATTGATTGTTGACCCTGGGTCATTCACTATAGTGATCCTTGGCACTTAACTGGTGTATTGTTGTAGATATTGAACAAGTTGTACAGCGGCTTTCTATGACTATTAAAATGGTCAATAAAAATGAAATGGGAAAACGCCCTTTTACCTTATGAGACATGTTTTGCAACTTTACCGTGAAGGAAAGTTGTACTCAAGGTTGTTAATTAAATGTTTGTTCTACATTTTCTATTCATGTCATTCCGTACCATGTAAGCATGCATCATTATTTTACGTGTAGTGATTGGGTTCTCGGAAGAATTTTCTTGATTGCTCCCTAACGGAAGAATTATTCGTTAGGAGAAGTCAAGTGGGTTTCTCTGGTTTTCTGGCGGAAGTGACAGACCTACAACACAGGCAAGCCCCGATGCATTCAGCCCCTCCCTTGTGTTTTATAAAATATTTATAAATTGAGTTAATTATTACATTAGCTTGCTAGGAGTTGATTGTCTTCTATCTTGCTGCATTCCCTGCCTCGATATATTACCCTTGAAACCTGTTTAAAAATGAAAATGTTCGAAAAATGCTTAGCCCTGCTTAATTGATTTAGATTTGCATAAAATGCTGTTTTTGACTTATGATGATATGACATTAATGAATCATGAGAAAGGAAAGGGATATGAGTCCGTTCGGGGATTGTGCACTTGGGTAGCAGCCCCAATGCATCGTCACCGACGGAAAGGGATTTTCCGCTTGATGGTTGTCAATTTGGGTTTGAGTCCCAATGCTTGACCATCGGCGGGAAAGGGATTTGAAAACCGTTGGGACACTTGTACTGGGGTTAGAGTCCCAATGCAATGTTGCCGGCGAAAAAAGAATTAGGGACCGTTCGTTGTAGGCCTGCTGTGATCGAGACTTTGCAACTAGCCACATACTACGGAAAGCCTCTGACTCCGGTAGCTCTGCTACTTGAACCGACAACCACGCATTGGGAGTGGAGAGATGGTGAGAGTAGCGTGTACCCTCGTGGCCGGCGTGCCTGGATAGGAGAGGAGTACTGTGCTCTTGGGTGGCGCAGGACCGGTTCAGGTTTTGGAAATGCCGTGGTACGCGGGGTTGGCATATGCAAGCTTAGGTGCTATATATGTAGTGTGGATAGGGATCCCCTATTGGGTACTAATCGATTCGAATCGTCGTTGCTCCTCGGATATGGAGACTTGATCCTTTGCCTACAATTGAAAAGTGGTTCGAAACTAGGTGTTTTTGGGAATAATTAATTGGAAAGTACGATGATATATGATTATGAATTTGGAATTATGGATTATGATTAAATTAAGATTGAGGTAAAATATTAAAATAGGATAGTAATGCTGTTCCGCAAAACTCTTTGACTCTTGCTTAAGCCTTACCTTGACTCCCCTCAGCGTGCATTCCTGAATCTCATTCCTTTTTCTTAGTCGGGTAAGTCTTGCGGAGTACCCGAGTACTCAGGGTTTGTTAACCCTTGTTGCAGGTGAGCCGAGGGTACAGTCATGCTCAGGACCGTGCCGGTTGACGGATCGCGCATGGGTGAAGATATGTATATGATATAACTCTTGGGCATGGTGCTTAGTTGTATGATGCTACTCCACTACGAAGTGCTGGTTCAGGATTATGTAATTTATATTTGTAAACCTATGTTTATGTAACACTTTCGCACTGTTTACTCTGATTTATATTATTTGTGTAAACTGTTGTAATACTTGCAAGGCCTTTACAATGAGGTCCTCGGGGAAATCAGGGTTTCCGAGAAAACCCGGTAGGTAACCTAGGTTGCGGGGAACTCGTGCAGACTAATCAGAGGTCTTTAGGACATTGATGATGCATGTGGGCCCTATAATCTAGGCGGTTCTGTCACATCAACATTGGAATTTACAACTGAAGGTCAGGTGGATGAGCATGAAAGATGTATTTCAAGGGAGCCACTTGACCAATGATTGCCTGAGAAATCTTTAGAGTCATTCTCTCCTAGCACTTATGAGTGTTGCAACCCTCTTTTGTTCTTTCTTAATGAAACTTACAAAAGAATGGTTGTGGATGCTTTTGTCTATCATAAGTATTCCAAGGCTCGTAGTTCAACTGCAAGGGTCGAGCTTATGACTTAAACAAAGCACTACCGGGAGATAACCCGTTTATTTATTATTCATCATAGTTTGCTTAGCCTTAATCATCATGTTTCTATTTTCAATTTGCATCTTTTGTCGATAGGTTGCATGCTTACATTTCAATAAAAAGTGCTTATAGAAGCACTATGCATTTAGAATAGGTTTATTTCAAAAACAAAAAAAAGCTTGCATCTTAAATAAATAAAGAATCGAAGGAGACTTATCCACAAGAAGACGTCCAACTCCGTGAAAAGGGCAAGTGTGGGGGAATACCTCCCCCGCTCAGGTATGAAATTATCACATCACTCTTTACTATACGCATCCATTCCTGTCTATTTTGCATTTATACTGTATAGACAAGATTTGGTGGTTTTGAGAGAGCATGTAAAAAAAATTCATGCAAAAAGAAGTGATGTTCATCTTACCTTATATACATGTCCTAAGATGGTGCTTTAAGTTTGCTGGAAATAATGAATAATTGCTCTGCTTAACAAGCCTATGCTCTTGTAAAAATAGAGGCAGTAGATAAACAACGATTTTGTGAAATGGGAACAAGAGCATCTTGTGGACTTGTATCCTTCGGGTATGCTTGTCACTAATCCTACAGGATGAAAAAAAGAAGAAGAATGAAGGATCAAAATAACAAAGTGGCAATAATCTGAGCAAGACATCATTCAACAGTGGAGTACATTTTGAGGGCTGTCCAAACATCCACACTAGGTTTTTGATGTCTAGCGACATAAAAGTCCTAGTGTGGGGGAGGTTGCATCATTGTCTCCGCCACTTTTCAAGACTTCACCACTATGGCACGCTGGTTTGCACTCCCTCTACTCACTCTTGCTTTATATTTATAATGTTCGATGTGTTCAAAGCTTTGCATGTTAAAGATCAAACTTAAAAAAAAGAGAGAGATAGAATCTTGCCAACTTATGAACATGACTTTAAAAGATTGGCTGGCATAAACTTTATTCCTAGTTCATATACTTGCTACTTGTGGACATAACTATATTAGGAAAAAACATGTCAACTAAATTGTTGCAAAGTGAGATATAGTTAAAAGAATCCTATCTTACCATGAAAGCTCTTGGAAGTTTTTGTTTCATAAAACATCAAAACAATTAAGCCTTATTTCTCCTCAATAGTGTTAATTCCTACCAAAGCCAAATATCATGCTACATGATGAAAAACTTTCCACTTATGCTACTTGTTTTTGTATTGAGTTTTCTCAAACTTTATGGACCTATGTTGAGAATTTTATCATACACTTAAGATCAAGGTCACATACACTCCACCAAATATATGCTATGCTTCTACACTAGAGGTAAGTAAAAACATGCCTTTTTCATGTTCACTAAATAAATACTCCACATTTGTTAGCATGATCTTTCTCCATCATTCTTTAAGAGAGGCATTGTCTAGTATTAAAAAAAAGAAAGAGAAAAAGTATTGAAAAAAAAGAGAGGACAAAATGTTCCATGAAAAAAATTGTGAGGACACAATTTCGGTCCTTGGCAAAAAAAAACCTAGCCATGCTCTCAAATAAAGGATGGAGAAGGAATCATTGCTATGGAGTAATGACCATCATTCCACATTCACACATATGCACACCTTGATCTGAGTATATGACATTTTTCTCCATAGATCCATTGTTTGACTTAGCAATATATGCATTTCAAGTGTGCTTTACTTTTTATCATACCTAAAACTCCACATAGGCCTATTAGGAGTAGGAAGAAAGGCAACAAAGAAAAAAAATGCCTTGGTGAGGATATATATACCAATGAGTGATTTGAGAGTCCCATTTGAGAAGTATGGGCTATGCTTTTAATTTCAAAAATCATAAAAAAACTCCAAGAGTGCTTCATGGGGATAGTGATGACTTGGTGTCATGTTGTTCCACTTTTCAACCACTCAAGGCGACATGGTAGCCACTTCAAAATCCACAGGTATGTGTATGACTTGGAATATCTTTTATGCTTGCATCCTATCTTCATAAGTCTTGCTTTACATCAAAGTTCCATTTGAACCTTTCTGCGTTGCTCGGGACGAGCAAAGGTTTAGTGTGGGGGAGTTTGTTGACGGTCCTTAACACCCTCTTTTATATCGTCAACAGTGCCTAATTTAGTCATAAAAATGATACAAACCAAAGTCATAGGTTTTTATTTCTAACTATTTTCACAAGTTGTGATGGCTATATGAGTGTAGGTGCAAAGTAAGTACAAAACGGCGATATATAAAGAGAAAAGGCTTCATCCATGCTTCTTGTGACTACACCAAGTCAAGGAGTTTGTAATGGAGTTTTGGTTCACCCAAATCGGAGGTCGAACGATAAGGTTACGCTTTCCGGAGATTGGAGAACGGACCGCAGGAGCAGTCCCGGGTAAAATGAGCACCTAGAATACATCCGGACTTAGAATCAGGCAAATGACTAGGCGTTGAAAAGCTATCTGAGAGGCCTACATACTCACCAAAGATGAGCCAATTTGGCCCAAGTTGCAGGGCGCCCGCCCTGTCCCTGCCACGTTCCACGTCAGCAATCCGTGGAAGATGCCAAATCAAGTTTGTCCTCCGTCGATCCAAGGTCGGTGCAAGATCTATGGTTCGGTGGCCCTATCATGTGGGGCAAACGACCCTCCATAGGTGATTCGGTGTCCAAACCGACCGGGACCAAGTCGGTTCAACTTCTACTGACCTCCAGGAGTGCATTTGAGGCGTTAACTCAAAACAAGGGTGCGGCCGCCCTACATCACATGACGCCCGCCACCCTACTCAAGCCGGTTCACTTCCCCATGTGACACAATTACCCCCACCGTTGATCCCATGGCGGTTGGAGGTCGGTTTGATCCAACGAAGGCCGATGGACATCACGCGGATCGATGACGTGGAAATGGAGTAGCCCCTACTCCACCTCTCACTATAAATAGGACCCTCTACCTTACTTGTAAAGAACAATCGCTAGATACACACTCTCCACATTAGAGTCATAGCCTTAGAGCTCTCCTAGTGAGGAGTAGAAGAGAGGGATTAAGTGAGGAGAAGCTGGAGGAGGAGCTGGGCCTGTCGGCGACCTCTCTACTTGTAGCTCAGAGGATGAAGCTCTTCTTCGAGTAAAGTCTTCTTCAGTGTGGTAACTTTATTCTTTCGCATTACTTAAGTATTACTTTATTGCTTTACTATTGTTCACCGTCTGGTTAGGGTGCTCTAGTTAGTGATATCCGATTAGAGTAGTAAGTTTATAGATTAAGCGAGGTGCTTAGGCTATATCTTACCTGTGAATGCGGCTAGGCCCACGGATAGTAGTGGTTGGTCTTAGGTGGTGACAGCCCTAAGATTGTTTGGATTCCACCACGTTCGGCCTGGTTCTATCAGCGTAGGGCTTTTAGAGTGTGAGTGACCCCAATAATTTGGGAACAAGCACTGTCCCGTAGTGGCAATTAAAGTCTTCCTTAGTTTTGTCTCAGATAAAGAAATCACACTGATCCTCTCTACCCTGTTTATCTCCTATCTTTAGATATACTTAGTTATTGACTAGTTTACTTCACGTTCCCTGTGGAAATTAGATACCTAGGAATACTCCTTGGTGAAAACTACCTTGACATCCATATGCTTGCGGATTTCCATGGGCGCTATATCCAGTGTCAACAAGTTTTCTGGCGCCGTTGCCGGGGATATCTTTAGCCTTGGTGATTGCGTTATGGATTGTCAACAAGTTTTCTGGCGCCGTTGCCGGGGATATCTTTAGCCTTGGTGATTGCGTTAGGAATTGTCAACAATAACTCAAACAAATAAACACTTTGATTGATTTCTCTCTGGATCATATGAAACCCTGGGGGGTCTGGGGGTCCTTATATAGGCCGGTGGGATGAACCGTAGCGTTTGGATCAAACCGACTTCGACGGACGGTGTAGATTGCGTAAAATTTCAGGATGTGGGTCCACGTCGAAGCAGAGGCGGGGAGCCCTCACTGACATGTCGGCCGACCGCCTCTGTCTGAGTTGCAGGCCCCGCTTTGGCAGGCGGTCTCTGGTGTTCTCTAGAATATTCTTGATCTCCTGCCGCGGCGTAATTCGGTATTTTTTCTGCAGTGTGGGTCCTCTTTGGTTCTTTTTTCTGCCGCGGCGTATTTTTTCTGCGTAATTCCTGGAAAACACAGATTCACCAAAACTCGTGGAATTCTGTCAGTTTAAACCCTATTCTAGGTGTTGGATCTCATTTATATCATTTTTAATGATTGGTTGACGGGTAAAATCATACAATAACTACCGTCAACAAGCTCCCCCACACTAGATCTTTGCTCGTCCCGAGTAAAGGATTTAAGCAATCTTAACTTCAGAACTAGACATTAGCATTTCACCATTCCTAGTCATACCTACACTGTGGGATTCATTGTGTCTAGCATGAAATTTTGAGCGATTAAAGAATAGAACAGCTAGAAACTGATCACCTTCCTCTATCAATCAAGTAGTTGGAGGTTTTTGAATATTTTTAAAACTAAAGCATAGCTTACCTTCTCCTTCTTTGCAGTACTCTCATGTCACTCATATGTGGTGGTTTTGATCCTTGCCAAGGCATAGATGATGTTGCATTCTCTATTGCCTACTTCTAAAGCTTATGTGGAGCTGAGGTAGGGGTAAAGTGAAAACATACTTGTATTGCATATATTGTAAAGTCAAAACAAGGATCCAAGGAGAAAGATGTCATACTCTTAAATCAAGATGTGCATGTGAGTGGAATATATGGTGGCTAACCTAATTCTACTATGCTCCTTTTTGAGGATTTTCTCTCTCTTTTTCTTCTGCAGGACAACATGGGCTACCTTTCTTTTTCTTTTTCCTTCTCTCTTTTTTTTTCAGGCGGCCATCTAAGTACCCATTGTTTTAGCATTCCAGACACTTGTCCATTTTTACCTCTTAAGCTGGTATCTTTGTACCCATTGTTTTCTCTCTTCTCACACTTTTGCATAGCCACATGCCTCTTCTCTGCATAGACTTTGAGAGATGAGAACTTTTAAGCATTTATTCCTAACTTCTTTTTGTGCTTCCTCCAATATCAGAGTGAAACATTTTTGGGTGGAAAGACATATTGTTGCATATTCCTAGTGTAGGAATAGCAGATATCTGTGGAGTGTATGTGATCTTGATCTTGGGAGCATGATAAATTTCTCAACAAAGATCACTCGGTTTGACAAAACTCAAAGCAATAGCAAGTAGTAAATATAGAAGTTTGATTCTATCCTATATTTAGCTCTGGTAGGTAAATGCTTTTACTACAGAGGAGAAGCATAGCTATTGGTTTTTAAGTTTTTGCAAATAAAATTCTCCAACAACTAGATATCAAGAATCAAGCTTTCATTATTCTTACTATCTCGTATTCCACAACAACTTAAGCAACACGGGTCCCTAATGTTAAGTTCCCAACAGCAGCAAGACCTCTAGGAAAAGTGTTATATGTGTCCATCCTTAAGTCAAGGCTACTCAGGTTAATCCTTTCATGTTTTAAGGTTGCTTAATCATGGGTTTTTCAAATTGAAGCAAAACAGCAAGCGGCGTATAAGAAAATATGGAGTTCAGGGTGCGTACCTGACCATGGAAGAAGCTCGCGGCGAGGCGGTGCTGGGGAAGGTCGGGTGACCTAGGGCTGGGGTCGGCCTACCTCTCCTGGTGGCCGTTTATGCCCCGTCTCGTCGTGTGTGATCTGTGCGTTGGTTGCTTCTGTTTTGGTGTACTTTCATCTTCGGTGTTCGTCGTTCCATCATGTGCTCCTCCCCCACACTTGTTTCCTATTTTGCTTTATGCACAACAAAGTGGAGACAAGCACAAATATATCTAAGCGAGATAACATTGATTCAAACTGACTTTTATTAATAGGGCACTTTTATTACACAAGACTTTCAAACTAAAACGAACTAAGTAAACTAAAGCGAACTAATCGAGCTAAAGCGAACTAAAAAAACTAAGGGGTTTTCTATTGGATACATAACTCTAATGCCTCCTAGAATTGTTCTGAGAGGAAAGCTCAAATTTGATCTCTAATTCCCTATGCTTCCATCTTTCATATCAATCCTAAGATTGGTATTAGCTATAGTTCTAGCACGGAGCCTATTCTGATTCTTCACGATCTCCATCTCGTGCGTTATCTCGGCCATCTGCTGCTGAAGTTCTGTGTTGGTGGCCTTGGAACGCTTCTGTGGAGGTTACTCTTCTCGTGGTGCTTCCTTGCGTGGCACGAACTTGACTTTGACTGGGTCAGCATGGACTCCATCAAAGATTGGGCGAGAGGCGTACTTGGCACATGAGACATGGCCATCCTTGTTGAGCTTCACCCCCGTCAGCGTCTCATTCGGCTTTGGTGGCAGGAGCTTGACATCCTTCGGCAGCTTGACGATCGGTTCCTTCCGTGACGCGTACTTCAGGTAGAGGGTCTCTGGCGGTGATAGAAGGGCTGATCTAGCACAAGCACGAAAGTATTGCTCTTGCGTGCGAGGCTAGTTTGGTGGAGCAATGGCGAGAGGCCTGGCTGGGACAATGGGTTTGGGAGTTGTCGGCCGGAACGTTGCTTGGATCCATCCCGTAGGGGATGATCTTGTTGTTAGCCATGGGAGTTTTGGAAGAGAGCTCGTAGGCATGAGGAAGAGGATGGGTTGGATGGGATGAGATGGGAGGCTAGCAAGGGCTAGTTATATAGTCGTCTGGTGGGCGCTAGGGTTTGTTGGCATTTCTTAACGTCGTTACAAAAGATAGACTAAAAGTCCATCCCCGGCAACGGCGCCAGAAATGCTTGTTGCCATTCTCAACCACCATTACTTCAGAAAGGTAATCCTTGGCCCTTAGTGGCGCCGGCCTAGGTAATGCAGTCTGGTAATAGCAGTTAGAAGTGCTGGATTGGCCTTCCTAACCATCATTACCTACGATATGCAAAACTGTGGCACGGCGCCGTGGGGTGCACAAGAATTACAATCCTTAAGTAATGGTACTTAGGTACGCCAATCGATAGCTCAGTAAGAAATAAGACTACTCTGCAAGCGCACAGAACTATCATTGTAACATTTCAACCCATGAGTATTCAAGGGTGTCGTATTTATAATTTTCTGTAGGAGGGCATGATAAATTCCATCTAGCTTTTGGTATAAACATGATCACTTATTGGATGCATAGGTAGGCATAGCATAGGCAGGGGTTAAAACATGTTTATAAGATAGTGGACACACACATCGTAGCAACCTCAAGGATAAAAGATAAAATAAAGAATAAAGAATAACTGCGAGAGCAGGCATTGGTCATATACAGCTATGCGACGAATAGTAATTACATCAAATTAATAAGACTAGGATCAGGACTAAGTCTGGGATTTAGGGAGATCCCCGCAGCTGGTCTGCCAGCCGATAGAGACTTTACGAACTCCTACTCAATACCCGAACGTGGGGGAATGTTAGGGATGGACAGGGCTGTCACCACCTGCCCACCTACCCCTCTGCCCATGGGGTACCGACATATCCGCTGATTCCCGCATACCCGAGCAACACGCCCGTGTAATTGGAAACAACTCCTAGCCCCCCGGGACCCCAACCCTTCGAATTGATAGGCTCGGCTAGGAGCAACCATGATAGCACAACGAACTATTATCCCATCCTTAGTTCTTCCTCTATTCATACTAATTTGATGAACGATGAAGAACTTTGATGAACATATCAAGAACATAACCCATAGACTATGGACTAGTTTACATGTTATGATCATAATATGGACATGACTATACTCTAATTCAGATGCATTGCTATATAAATAGGATAAGAGCTTGCTCATAGAGGAGAACCGATGTGCATTCATACCAAGATGTTCTTGATTCCTCCAAGGAGACAAGCTCTCCTTGATAGCTTTGCCTTGCTCTACTACTACTACTAAACTAGAGAACAAGTAAGAAATGTGAGGTGTAGTGCTCCAAATGTTGGTGTGTGTTTTGGAGGGGGTGAAGCACATCTATTTATAGTTGATCAAGGGCGGTTTGGGCGTTCTAAGTATGGTAGGAGGTGAAACCGCCTTGAGCATGTGGCTGAAAACTGGGCCCGGGAAGTGCCATCTGGGGGGCGGCCGCCCCCGGGGGCGGTCGGTCCCTGGGAGGCAGCAACTGGCCACCGCCTTCGGGTGGTCGGTTGCTCTCTGGGCCTGGGCCTCCCCCACGGTTACGGATGGATCCCGTCTGATGCTTTGATGGGCTTTTCTGATTTGCACCTTTTCTGAATGCGTTTCCTGAAAGTGTGCTTTCCTTGATATTTTGAAGCATTTCCACGTGCTATCTCTGTAAGTTAGGTGCACAACAAAACTCGTGGAAACGTTAGATAAAGCCCTATTCTCTATTTGTTTTAGTATTAAAATGATGTTATATTTATGTTGCTAAGGACCGCCAACAGGGTTTCAAAATTTTCCCTATGAGCTTGCGGCGGCGGCGGATGACCTAACAAAAACGAAAGTTGGAAAATATGCGAGAAGAGACCCGAAGGATCACATCACGAAAAGGCGGCGGCGAATGGAGTTGTAGGGGGTGGCCGACCTGGGAGTGGGGTCGAGCGACCTGTCCCCGTGTCCATTCGGCTCTGGTCTCTTCGTGCGGCTTTCTCATGATATTTAGTTTCCAAAATTCGGACTTTCCCATGCGGGAATACAAAAGGAAGGCTTAGGCCCTAATACACTTGGTAAATTGATAAATTCAATAATATCTATTTCCTCTGGGCCTTTAATTGGTTCTAGAAAGAGTTTGAGGTGGTCACCATTTACCTCGAATAACGTACCTTCATCGGTTTGAAGTGTGACCGCTCCATAGGACGAAGTGTTGATCACCTTGAATGGTCCTTCCCATTTGCTTCGTAGCTTTCTGTGTCCGAATAACTTCACCCTAGAATTAAAAAGTAATACCTGATCTCCAGGTGCGAAGTCCTTCTTCTTCAACCTTTTGTCATGCCATCTCTTGGTTCTCTCTTTGTAGATCTTGGAATTGTGATATGCTTTCTCACGCCATTCATCAAGTTCAGAGAGTTCCATCTTTCTTTATATTCTTGCAGCATCCAGATCCATATTCCATCTCTTGATTGCCCAGTGAGCTTTGAATTCAAGCTCTACTGGCAGGTGGCAGGTCTTTCCATAAACAAGATGGTATGGTGACATTCCAATTGGTATTTTGTAGGCTGTTCTATAAGCCCATAGTGCATCTGGTAGTCTGTCCTTCCATGTTGTTCCCATTTCAATGTTGTGACGGACCCCTCTTTTTGCTAAATATAGTTGTAATCTCTTGTCGATGAAGTGGGATCCTCCATCACTGATTACCATCTTTGGAGTACTGAATCTTGGAAATATTATTTCTTCAAACATCCTCTTTGAGCTTCTGGAATCTGCAGCTTTGCATGGCATAGCTTCTACCTATTTTGAGACGTAGTCTACTACCACTAAAATGTACTCACATTGCTTTGACTTTAGAAATGGTCCCATATAGTCGATTCCCCAGACATCGAAGAGCTCTACTTGGAGGTTGTTGACGAGGGGCATGGCATCTCTTGAATTGATCTTTCCATGTCGTTGGCATGCCCCGCATCTCCAGATAAAGCTTTTCGTGTCATCATACATGGTGGGCCAAAAGAATCCACTTTGCCAAATTTTTGCATGTGTGCAAAATGCGCCATAGTGACCTCCATATGGTGATGAGTGGTATCTTTCAATGATCTTGATCCCTTCTTCCGCTGGTACACATCTCCGGAGTAGTCCATCTGAACATATTCTGAAGAGGTATGGCGGGTCCCACATGTGCTATCGACTCTCGTAGATGAGCATTCTTTTGTCCTCCTCTGGTGGTACCTATCCTGCAACCATAAAATTCACAATATTTACGTACCAGGGGTCGGAGCGGGTGATCTGATAGAGTATGTCGTCCCTCATCGAGTCGTTGATGGGCATTTCCTGCATATTCTCAAAACGCATTCTAGACAAGTGATCTGCTACAAAATTTTCTACTCCCTTTTTATCTTTTATTTCTAAGTCAAATTCTTGGAGTAGCAAAATTCATCTTGTCAATCTAAGTTTAGCATCTTTCTTAGTGAGTAAGTATTTCAAAGCAGCATGATCAGTGTAAACAATTACCTTAGCTCCAACTAAATAAGATCTAAACTTATCAATAGCAAAAACAACAACCAGGAGTTTTTTTCAGTTGTTGCATAATTAAGTTGTGCTCCTGTCAGAGTTTTGCTAGCATAAGCAATGGCATGATGCTTTTTATCTTTAGTTTGTCCCAAAACTGCCCCCACAGCATAATCACTAGCATCACACATAATTTCAAAAGGTAAAGACCAATCAGGGGGTTGAATGATTGGTGCAGAGATGAGTGCTTGCTTAACGGTGTTAAAAGATTTCATACAAGCATCATCAAAATCAAAGGGAGCAAGTTTTTAAGAGGTCTAGCAATATATGAAAAGTTTTGAATAAAGTATGTATAAAAGCCAGCATGACCAATGAAACTTCTAATCCCTTTAACATTAATAGGTGGAGGTAGTTATTCAATAACTTCAATTTTAGCTCTGTCTACCTCTATCCCTCTTTCAGACACTAAGAGTCTTAGCACTATTCCTTCTCTAACCATAAAATGACATTTTTTCCAATTAAGGACTAAGTGCTTTTCTTCACATCTTTACAAAACCTTGTCTAAATTTTCAAGACAATCATCAAAAGTTTTCTATAAACAGAAAAGTCATCCATGAAAACTTCCATGATTTCTTCAATCATATCAGAAAAGATTGTCATCATGCATCTTTGAAAAGAAATGGGTGCATTACACAATCCAAAGGATATCCTACGGTAGGCATAGGTTCCATAAGGAAAGGTAAAGGTGGTTTTGCTTTGAGCTCAATAGGAGGTTTAGGTGGCACAAGGAATTCATCAAGGGTAAAGGTTCTGGATTTTCAGCTTCTTCCTCAATGAAGAACTCTTCATCTTCTTCAAGATGGGATTCTCTCAGAAAATCAAGGGCTGCCACCATGATCTCACTAATTGGATCAGGCTCAGGACATAGCTCAGTCTTAGCATTTAATGATCGGGTAATAGACAAAGGGAATCTAAAGTTTGGTCCTAGTTGAGCATGGATTGTCCCAGTTTGTCTTTCTTGAATAAGTATTCCAATTGGTTGGCCTATCAACAGGTCAAACTCCATGACATCAAAGATATAAAAACTTAGATGGAGCATGGTGTCATTTACCCGGATAGGGAGCACATATAAGATGCCCAAACTTGGAATAATGTGTCCGGAAGAACTTTTCAAGAGCTTTGTTGTTGGGGTTAGTGGCATGTGCATCGATAAGTTTTGAGCAAATGATGCAGACATGATATTAACACCCACAACTGGATTGTAGAAAATGGACTTGGCATTTGATTAAGACAGAAGGTGGATCCAATCGGATTACATCAGAGGAAACCTCTGATTCTTCTAGCCAATCATTGCAGATTATGGCTATAAGCTCTCTTGTGGTCTTTCTATAGAAGGCTACTTCAAGAGGTTCTAAAGGTGGTTTCTTGGACTCCTGAGGCTTTTGAATCATATAGAAGTGAGAGGTGTTTCCAAAATCGGAGAAAAGATCATCTTCTATGTCAAGTATAAAGTTCAAAAGCGGAATATCCACCTTTTCCGTAGGGTTGGAAATCATGATAGCTGAGGATTGGGATGTTAATGGTAAAGGTTCAGGTTCAGCTACCCTAAGCTCTTCTTCTAACTTCTCCTCGGGTTGGTTATCTAAGATGTTGTCCAGGATCTTTCGTGCTTCAGAATCTGAAACATGTGCAAAAGATCCTCCTAAAGAGTAGTTGAGATGCTTCTTGGATTTTCTTCTCAGACCCATAAAAAAGTGTTGAATGAGAATTGGGTCTGGTATGGATAGGTTTGGTCCAGATTTTATGAAATCGTTAAAACATTCCCAGGATGTGGCCAAAGATTCATTATCTTTCTATTTGAAAGATAGGATCTTGGTTCTGAGGTTGACAATTTTGGAAAGGGGGTAGAATTCGAGACAAAAGTCTGAACAAAGTTTTCCCCAATCTCATCCTTCTTTCTCTATGGTTCGGTTATACCAAGTTTTAGATCTCCCTCTCAAAGAGAATGGGAAAAGCTTCCAGTTTAGGGTTTCATCGTACATGCCCTTTATATGGAGGTAGTCACAGGTCTGTTCTAACTCTTGTAGGTGAAGATGAGGATTATTATTTCCCTCCCCTGAAAAGGATTGGCTTTGGACCATTTCAATCAGACACGGGCATAGCTCATAGGTAGGGGTTTGGATAGGCTTTGAGGATTGCCTAAGCCTATGGCTTGTGCTCGTGGATGCAACAAATTTATAGATGGGTGTGGTTTCAATGGCATCCATAAGGATGAAAACAAAAATAAGGAGATAATAAAGTTAAAAGTATGAATACAAGGTTATGATAGACTCTAGATGTTTCAACCGTTTTCCCCGGCAATGGCGCCAGAAATGCTTGTTGGTATAAGATAACTCAAACAAATAAACACTAGGATTATCTGCAAGCGGACAAATACCGATGTAGCACTTCACCCAGGAATATACCAGGTATCGTTATTTATATTTTATCACAGGGAAAACGAGATGACTAGAATCTAGACTTAACCCCTGAGCTGCTATCAAGGACGGAGAAAATAGGTGATATAGGAGATTGCTAAGGCTTCTAGTTCCAATCCTCACAAGATATGATATGATTGTTTTGAAAGGGGTATTACTATAGGAATACACAAACAAAGGGTAAATTCCTTAGTAATGGAAACCTATGGTCCTACTGACGGGGGGGTGGACTGTGTAACACTCAACAAGGCTAGGTCACCCTCGCGATCTACCACCGATCCGGACAGTATAGGGCATTTACGAGTAAATATAATCTAAACACCACGCTTTAACTATAAATAACTATTTCAATCAAGGAGCTACCAAAACTAAAGCACTCAAAAGAATCGTAAACCTCAAGAACAATAATAGCAACGTTACTCACTTGGATTAGAAGTTGAACTCCGAAGAAATCTTCAGAAACAAGCCCTAAAGAAGGACTTGAATTCACGGGTACAAGTCGTAGAGCAGTCACCGACAGGCCGGCAACTCCTCCAACTATCTCCAGCTCTACTACCACACCACTTCTAGAACAAGAATAGTCCTAATCTGGAGAGACTACAAGGCTAATCGTATACTTGATACTTGGCTCTAGATCCTATCTTGGGTTTCTACTCTACTATAGATGTGTCGGTGGAATTCTGAAACCTTGGATTGATTTCTCTCTGGATCATATGAAACCCTGGGGGGTCTGGGGGTCATTATATATGCTGGTGGGATGAACCGTAGCCCTTGAATCAAACCGACTTCGACGGACGGTGTAGATTGCGTGAAATTTCGGGATGTGGGTCCACGTCGAAGCGGAGGCGGAGAGCCCTCACTAACAGGTCCGCTGACCTGGGCAGTGGGTCGGCCGACCTCCTCTCTCTGAGTTGTGGGCCCCGCTTCGGCAGACGTGTCTCTGGTGTTCTTTAGAATATTCTTGATGTCCTGCCGCAGCGTAATTCGGTATTTTTCTCTGCGGTGTGGGTCCTCTTTGGTTCTTTTCCTGTATAGTCCCTGGAAAACACAGATTCACCAAAACTCGTGGAATTCTGTCAGTTTAAACCCTATTCTAGGTGTTGGCTCTCATTTATATCCTTTTTTCATGATTGGTTGACGGGTAAAATTATACAATAACTACCGTCAACATCGACCCACGGCTCCATGGGATGACTCGATTAGCTCTGGAAATGCACAGTTCCAGCGGAGTTAGCAGGTCACCAGGGCAAGCTCAAAGACTCCCTCGCTGGTGGGATCCTGGCGTTGGTTGGCACCCTGATCCGTTTCTCGCCCCGTCTGCCTACCAGCGGGGTTCGGCTGCTCTTCGGCATCCCACTCCGGCTCCTGCGTCGACTCCGGCGCCGATTATGGCTCTCGCTGGCGCTCAGATTTCCGGTCTGCTTCCGGTCCTCATCGCGGGAAAGGGTCGGGCATTGGTTTCCCCGACCGGTCAGGGGATTCGTGGTCAGACCATCATGAAGCCGTCCTACCACCTCCGCCGTTGACTCCCGAACGGCTCACGTCTTTGGTCGAAGGACCCCTACATAAGTGGCAGATAGTTTTCAGTTTTGACGAAACCAAGAACGAAGACTTTAGTCAAGTCAAGTTTACTCACATAGCCGATCGACATCACTTCGTTGGGAACTGCGTCTTCCACTAGAGCCTCCCTTGCCTTGCGTAGTCTGCCTAGTTAGGGGCACCCCACCGGCTCCTGGGGCGGGCGCATTCTTCGGCCGTTTTGGCGACGGTACCTCCTCGTCTTTAGAAGATCCGAACACTGCCTGGCGACAGCGGGTGTTCTCAGCAAACTTAATGGGCTTCCCCAGCTGCTTGCTCCTGCTCTTCGACCGAGCAAGCTCATCGCGAGCCGGCTGCTTCCCACAAGACTCGTCGTGGGCGATCTCCTCCTCCTCATTGTCGGCTTTCGGGCTCTCCATCCCCAACAACTCTGGCTCCTCCTCAACGTCGCCCCCTTGGTCACGATGAGGACAAGGATGAGCGTGCACACCATGGGTCTAGACTGGTACATCTGAGAAGTACGTCTGGCGGTCCTGTCCATGGATCTTGGATCATTCAAGTAAGTGCGCTAGCACAGAAGAGACACAAAAATCATGAACACACAATGATGAAAAATACCTCCGGTGGTAGGTTCCCTATATGGAACACTTGCTGCTGGTCATGAGTGCTGATGTGAGTGTCACTGGAGAAGAGCTCCCGCAACCTCCTCAACGCCTCCATGTTGGTCATGCGCTCAGGCACCTCTCTGGTGGGGTCGACTTCTCCGCGAAACTCATAATCGGGGTGAATCCGATCCTTGTAAGACTCCACCCAGTGCATTATGAAGTTGGCCGCTACGCCAACCCCATTGAAGGCCTCGCGGTCAAGCAATTTCAGTAGCTCCTCCACCTGCACCATATCAGATGGCCCCGGCCTCTTCGACCAGCTTGCTTTCTTCTCCGATACCCGATCTATAGCGCATGGCATGAACGGCTCCTGGTCGGCAATGTAGAACCACCTCTTGTTCCGGTCTCTAAGACTGGTGTTGAGGGGAATGGAGACATACTTCCCTGCCATCCCATCACGGAGCTTCAAGTACACTCCACCCGCTATCCGGGACCCCTGACCGCTAGACTTAATCCAGAAGAAATGGCGGAAGAGATTGAAGTGTGGTAGAATACCGAGGTACACTTCGCATATATGGATAAAAAGGGAAATATGGAAGATAGAGTTCGGATGGAGATGGCAAGGCGAGATCTCGTAGTACCCTAAAAGTTTGCGAAGAAAAGGATGGCAAGGAACACCAAATCCCGGAGTAAATTAGTCGGCGAAAATGACTAACTCTTTGGTGTTGGGCATCGGATATGGCTCACCGAGCAGAGGACGCCATCTGGCAGTCGCCTGGTCTTGAAGAACCCCCTTAATCAGCATGTCTTGCAGCATCGCTTTCATCACCACCGATGGCTGCTACTCCACATTGAGCCGCAACTCATTCGCCGACAGTGTCTTCTTCTTGAGGGGAGGAACGTGGTTGCTCTTCTGGGTGGCCATTGCGGCTGCCGAGAGGCAATTCGGATGCAGCGGGCGGCGAATCAATGGCTGACGGAGGGAACCGGCTCCTCACGACAAGACTAGCAAACCCTAACAATGGTGGCGGTGGCAGTAGCGAAGGTGCAGCGGTGCTTTCTTAGGGCACTGACTGAGTGTTGATTGTGAAGGGGAAAAGTGTTCCCTCAGTCGCGGCTTTATAAAGGCACGCACGACGGTTTGGCTTCCCATCATCCGATTTTCGCGTACCCACGCACGCACGACGCTTCGGTTCCGCTGATTGCGTGACTTTAGGTCGCCGGACCACTTGCCTCTCTTCCAATCACGTTTTTGTCCTTCTATTACGGATGTCAGGTAACTAGACAATTCAATTTAAGAAGTCTACATCTCGCCTACTTGGGGATCGCTCCTCGCACCCTGCCGTATTTGGGGACTGCGTCTACACGTTGCCTGTTTAGGGATCGCTCCTCGCACACGGATGTGCTCGGGGACTGCGTCTACACCTCGCCTGCTCGGGGATCGCATCTCGCACACTGTTGTGCTCAGGGACTGCGTCTACACCTCGCCTGTTTGGGGATCGCTTACATTCAGTTTCGGGTGTTTGAAGCTAGTTGGATCTGCTGAGTTCTTGCTCTCGAGGATCGTTCTGGCTTCACTGGTGTGTTGGCTGCAGAATCACATTTTGCGTTAACAGATAGTGAGAGCAGTGCGATCATACTTTGGGCCTGTTTAGATTCACCTATTTTGCAAAATATGTTACTGTGGCAACGTGCTAACTTTTGCAATAAGTAGTCCAATCATGCCCTAAGTAGATTTAAAAGATTCGTCTCACAACATTTTGCGAAGCTGTTAAATTAGTTTTAGTTTTCATCAACATTTAATGCTCTATGTATATGTCCAAAAATTGATATGATGGAACTTTTTTTATTTTTTTTAATCTAAACATGGCCTTCGTTTTGTTTGTTATCTACTATGACAAATAACTTGAGTCCAAAAGCTATGGATAAACAGTAGTGTAAATGCAACACAGGAAATAGAATAGCGGAGAGATTCGATGGAGAAAAGAGCTGGACAATTGGACGAATACAACAGTTATATCTGGTAAGAGCAAGGATAATAATTTCGTCGGCTGCCTGGTGAAATATACATGTCCACGTCATGTAAAGGATGTGATATCGTCTAGTACTCATAGTACTACGTACGGAAGTAATAGATGACCGGCTGCATCAAACCCTTTAGCAATTAATGTTTTACAGTTGGAGCCAATAACATGAGAATGAAGCGGCAGCTCTCAGCTAGCAACCGGCTGCAACGCAGGCGTATTTGTCTCGTGATCTGTGAATCAGCCGGTGAGGAGATAATCGCCCGCTTAGCAACCTCCCTCCTAAGGTGGCATATTTTCTATTGACGTGGAGCTCATACCGTCGGCTCATATGCTTTATTATACCTGCTCTAAGAAATCGAATACTTTTTTTTTGTCTAAATTAAATAAGGAATCATGATGCCGAACCTGACGTGTAACGTCGTGCAATGATGCCATGCGGCCTCATCCGGAATGGTTTCTCGCCAAATTCCCGTGTCGCGAAATGATATTTATATTGAACCGAGTTAGTATCTTCTCTTAAAAAAACAGGATTAGTCGCATATTCCCTCTGTATAACATATAAATCATGAATAACTTTAAAATTATTGAGTTTGGAATATATGAAAACTGTATAAATACATTTATTTTTAAATGTATTTTTATAAAAATATGTATATATCTATTTTTAATAAATATTTTTACACAATTTAAAAATTGTTGTCCTATAAGACACGTAAATTCCATACGAAGTGAGTGTACATCTAGAGCACTAGAGAAAAGCGATATTTATCTTGAAGAAGAAAAAGCCACACAACCCCAAGAAACTAGGACCGGTTCAGACGGCGATTGAAGTAGAGCAATGGAGCAGAACGGCGGCGCTGGCAAGACGAAGTGGAGTATCTCCAGACCGTCAGCGGGGACGCCACTGGAGGCCGCGGGGACCTTGAGTATCCGCGCAGTGCTCGACCGCGTCTTCTCCTCCGTAGACGGCTCGGGCCCGCGGCCAGTGCTGACGCTCGGCAGCGGTGACCCCACCGCCTCGCCCTGCTTCAGGCCTCCGCCCGAGGCCGAGGACGCCATAGTGGAGGCGCTCCGATCTGGGAAGCACAACGGTTACTCACCGACAGTCGGCGTCCTTCCGGCGCGCCGGTGAGATTCCCTGCCCCTCATCTGTGCAGTATGCGAGTGTCTCAAAATCATGGTACTTCACAACGCTATACTTCTGTCTGCGACAGAGTCAACTGCATAGATGCTACTCCAGTATTTTTGTACTTCTGATGCAGCCACATAGCCAAACTGCTTTTGTACTTCTGTTCCAAATTATAGCACACTTACATGTCTACTTTTGTTGCGAATCTTGATTATTTTGGTAAGAATGCCTAGGCAGTAGATTTGTTATTGAACAAAGCCAAACACCTTCGTGCAATGGTCAAAACAGAAGGCTGCCTTCAGCCTACTGTTTTTTGGAAAAAGATGCAGATTTTTTTCAACGAAATGGTGCTTTTCAATAAGCTGAAAGAGAGTATATGTACAGGAACATGGCTTAAACACTGAACACAAAGGTTCTTCCTCCCACCAAACACCCAAGGAACTACCTGAAATAGAAAACCCCTAAGGCCCTGTTGGAAGTCCTGTGATGCTTTTCACATGTAATTACTACCTCCGTCCCACAAATAACTGTAAATCTTCTACTTCTACCGTTCTTCTTTGACCGTCTGTCTTATTTGAAAAATTTTAATAAATCTTGTTTGTTTTATTACGACTTAATATATCGTTGGAGATATTTTCATAATGGTTTAATGATTTTACTATTTAAATAAAAAATTAAATAAGACAAAAGGAGAATGGAAAAAGTCACAGATTTACAATTATTTGTGGGACGGAAGGAGTACGTTACACATGTATTTCCTCGTGCACAAGAAAACCACTGTAATATTTTTGCCTTGGATAGCTGTTGTTTGAGGTTTTCGAAAAAAGGCTATTGTTTCGATAATCAGGAAACAGATATACAGACTATTTGGGGACCACAAATTTTCTTAACATTGCATCAAAATGCATGGCCACTATATGAGCAATGAGATTAGAAAGAGAGTTTCAAATTGAAGCTCAGAACTAAATAAATTCTAATTAATGCCCAAATTTATGGTCAGAAATTCAGTTCAAATCATGAATGGATTCTTTGGTGATACCACCAATGTGTCAACCAAAAACAAAATACAACTATTGCACATCCAGATGGTCTGAATAAAACCAGAAATGTGATGGAGAGGATGATGCAAGGGAGTATATACATCCATATCTCTGATCTGACACTGGCCAGCTAACTTCAAGAGCTTGTTGACTCAAGACACCAGTGCAGAAACACCATTGCTCATCAATTATCGAGCATGCCTGAGCGGAGATGATGCATCTGCTTCAACTCCTTCAACTATGCTGCCCTTTCCTTCTTGAACGAAATGGTGCCTTTCAATAAGCTGAAAGAGAGAGTATATGTAAACACAAAGGTTCCTCCTCCCACCACACACCCAAGTGATCACCTGAAATTGAAAACCCCTAAGGAAAGCCCAAACAACCCTGTAAATTAAGCACCCTTCTGTATTGAACTATGTAATATTTTTTTTTATGAAAGCGGAGGGGAAAAAGTATTACCCACTTACTATATTTCTTAGGAACAGCAAAGAACTTGCTATTCAACCATGATAGGAGGTTTTACATGGAAGATTTACATTTTCAACAGATTCAAGCCATAATCGAAACAAAGGCGTTACACCAATATGTGACTACATATCCATCAGTACATGGAAAGCAAAATTGCCACAGGGCAGCAGCTTCTCTAAGAATTTTTTTTCCCCAGGAAAAGATGCAGAGTTTCTCATGAAATACTTTCTTGCAATTGCTATCCACATAGCATTGGAATATATTGCTTCATTCTAAATCTTTTGTATGAACACTTGAGTGTGTAACATTTTGTTTAATAAGTGTGGCCTGAATCCTCTGTTTTTAGGATGAAGCCAGATTTTTTGGCATTATGTAAAAAAGAATAGTCTTTTGTGTACTAATCTGGATCTTATAAACTTTGCTGCCTGTAACATTCATATCCTCCTACCTCTGTTCTACGAGTTGTCATGGCCTTTTTCCCTTAAAGGTTCCATTCTTCAGCTTGCTTTCCTGACCATATCCCCTACTCCTTTCCTTGAATTGGCAGGGCTATTGCAGAGTACCTATCTCGGGATCTTTCCTTCAAGCTTTCACCAGACGATATTTACCTCACTGCTGGATGCTGCCAAGCTATTGAGGTCATGATCTCTGTCCTTGCTTGTCCTGGCTCCAATATCTTGCTTCCCCAACCTGGGTTTCCAATGTATGAGTCACGGAGCATGTTTAGTAGTCTAGAGGTCCGACATTTCAACCTTATTCCTGATCGTGGCTGGGAGGTTGACCTTGAGTCTCTGGAAGCTCTTGCTGATGAGAATACTGTTGCGATAATCATTATAAATCCTAGTAACCCTTGTGGGAGTGTATACTCATATGATCATTTGGCCAAAGTAAGTTTATATATTTCTGAGACAAATATTTCCTGAGATGTGTTCCCTTTTTGTTATATTACTCAAATTTCCAGTGATGAAAATGAACAGATTGCAGAGACTGCAAGGAAACTTGGAATAATAATCATAGCTGACGAGGTATATGACCATTTGGTTTTTGGCAATAAGCCTTTTATACCAATGGGTGTCTTTGCGGATATAGTTCCAGTGATCACCTTGGGATCTATATCTAAAAGATGGCTTGTGCCTGGTTGGCGACTTGGTTGGATAGCAACATGTGACCCTAATTGTGTGTTAAAGGAAGCTCAGGTAAACATTTTATCTGTGTTCTTGTGAATTCCTTTGGGCTGTCAGTTAAAAAGCAGCCACTTGTACTTCACTCCTGCTCGAGATGTGACATGCACTTTTGAGCAAGGGTGAATGGTAGATCCATTCTAAAATTACATGCGAGCCCATCCTCTATAGGAATAACAATTTGATAACTTATAACATCTAGCCAGTTGTCCTGAAAGTTTTCTGATTCAATTTCTACTGGCATATACTCGACAGATTCAGTCTCTTTCTGGTTACATTGATATAGTTTTCCAAATAAAGAATAGTTGGGTGTAAGGTGTTTTTCGCAGTTGTTGATAAAACTAAGGGGCCAAGGGGATTTCTCTCTCCATGGTTCAGCATTTTAGTTAAAACTACAAATCACTACTGTATCATGAGTTCAGGACAGGGATTTGCTCAAGCAGTACAGTACTACTGTTGGTCACCTTTTTGAATACTGGTACTTTATCCATCGTGCTGTAATAAGATCTCCAGTCTCCACGGATATATGGTATATGGTACAAGTACTTCGATATTCAAATGGTTTCCTTTTTATTGACAAGCCACTAAAGTATATGGTAAAACCAAAGTGATGTTTCTGTCCTTAGTTACTTGATCAGCCAAGGGTGACACCCCAACTCCCCCACGTCGCTCCCCCATGCGGGGCAACTCAGGCGGTCCCCGACGTGCCAACGGCCTCTCACTCCTCTCCTCCTCTCTTGCCGTCGTGCCGCTGGAGTCAGTCGCCCGGCTGGCCAGTGATTGTGAGACAATGATTTGGCACACAAATAGTAGATTGATTGATGGTGTTAAAAGGGGCACAACATATATAGGCAAGGGACCGGTGTACGGTCTTTATAGAACATACCCAATCGACATATATCCTTGCCTAGTATGAGAGAGCGCTACGGAAGGTCTTCGGCATTGGTGATAGGGATGCAGTGTGATACGCAGCAGGCATCTGAAATCCACTCTTCAAATGCGTGGCCATGGTGTGCTGATTAGTCACTGGAGAGACCGGAATAGCACCCTTAGGGCCTGTTTGGGATGGCTCCAACTCCAGGTGGAGCAGCTCTAACTCTAGGTGGAGCTGACTCTGGAGCTGTTTTTGTGTAGAGTGTGTAACCGATGGCAATTGCGGGTAATTTCTTCAAAACTCCTTGTCTAGGTCTATTTTGGAGTTTCTTGGAGTCAGGGAAGAGGTGCTCTACAAAAATAAACTAGAGCTCCAAGAACTTCACGAAGTTAGACTGCTTCAGAGTTAGGGTGGGCTAGCTGGAGCCAGTTCTAGCCTGTAGATGGGCTCTGGAGCCATGCCAAACAGGCCCTTAGGTAGGGTAGGGGTTCGAGGCGGTGGAGCCAGCGCAGGAAGCTAGGGCTTGCGTGTGTAGTGCTGGGCGAAGAAATGCTCAGGTCTGAGCGCTGGAAAGCCCGGTGGGGCTCCGTGGGGTGGTGATGTCGGCGGTGTTGTAGGGGACACGGGCCCTGCCCGCAGGGCTGGTGGAACGTAGAGCCGTCCAGCAGAGGTCCCAACAGTGGCCGCGGAGGGCACAAGCGTGCTGGGCGTCGGGGAACCATCGGTGGCCGCGCGTGGCGCGGGAGAAGGTCCTGCAAATTCCCCCGGTGAGCGCACCATGGAGGGATGTAGAGCGCGGGCGCCTGCACCTCAGGATCTTCGGGGATGTTTGAAGGCGAGGGCGCCTCAAGCACAGGCACAAGATGACCGGCAGGGGCGCCGGCAGCTGTGAAGGGCGCCCCAGGCACAATCATAGAATGGTCGGTAGGAGTGCTGGTGGTAGCCTCTGGTGCTCAATATGTAAGGAGTTTGGTACATTGACTTCATCTAGATTGCAGAGCCAGTACAACTCTAGTCGGGTGACGGCTTTGATCATGTAAGGCCCTTTCCAAGGGGATGAGAGCTTGTGCATGCCTTTATTGTTATGCTTGCGGCATAGGACGAGGTCCCCGTCCATGAAGAACTTGTTGTGGACGTTGCGGTTATAGTAACGGCTTAAGCCCTCGAGGTGTTTTGCTATCCGCACACAAGAGCTGAGACGTTCTTCTTAGACCGGCGAGCTCGTTTGTTCCGACGGCGTTTGAGCCGTCTTCATTGTAATGCTCAATTCGAGGTGCTCGGAAGGCGACATCGGCAGGTAGGACTGCCTCGGAGCCGTAGACCATGAAGTATGGGGAGACACCCGTGTTGCGACTGGGCAGGGTGCACAGATCCCAGACCACAGTAGGCAACTCGAGAATCCAATTGCATGGGCTTATTTCGACGACATCGTGAAGTCGCTTCCTGAGGGCGTCGAGTAGCATGCTGTTGGCCCTTTCCACATGGCCGTTTGCCCTGGGATGAGCAACTGAGACATACTTCACAGAAATGCTTCTTTCATCACAAAAATCCCAAAAATCGTTGCGGGTGAATGTGGAGCTAGATCGGTGATGATGCTGTTCGGCAGGCTGAAAAGTGAGTGATGTCGTTGAAGAACTCGGCTGCCTTGGCCGATGTAGCTTTCACAAGAGTCTTGTACTCGATTCACTTGGAAAACTTGTCAGTGGCAACGTAGACCTAGCGGAAGCCTCCTTTAGCCGGCTTGAAGGGGCCTATCATGTCGAGCCCCCAAGAGGCGAAGGGCCATGACACCGGTATTGTTTGTAAGTCTTGGGCTAGGACATATATCTGCTTGGCGACGAATTGGCAGCCTTCGCAGCGGCACACAAGCTTCGGAGTCCTCGACGGTGGAGGGCCAGTAGAAACCTACTCGGAATGCCTTGCCGACCAGCGTCCTTGATGCTGCTTGGTTACCACACATCCCTGCATGTATTTCCTGCAGTATGTGTGTGCCTTTGTCTTTGGTGACGCACTTCTGTAGTACTTCGCCCTTGGCGTTTTGCGCATTAGCTTGCCGTCGACCAGGAGATATTGTTTGGAGCAGAAGATGAGGCGCTCTATCTCGATCTTGTCTTCTGGGACTTTGGCCTTGAGGAAGTATGCCAGGAAAGGTGCTCGCCAGTCTTTGATCTGGTCTGCCTTGAGGAGCTTGAAGAAGGGGAGCCGTTTCTCGCCGAGCCTGGAGATGAAACGACTCAGGGCTGAATATGCATTTGGCGGGGTTCAGTTTCGACTGAAAGGCTAATAACGCCTTGAAGGTTTGCTTGAGGTCGGAGAGGAGGTCGTCAGCCTTTCTAGACTTGACCACGACGTCATCGATGTAGGCTTCGACGACTTCCCGATCTGGTCTTTGAGACAGTGGACGGCCGTTTGATAGGTGATGCCAGCGTTCTTGAGTCCGAAGGACATAGTCTTGTAGCAATATGCCCCGAACGGGGTGATGAAGGATGTCTTTCCTGGTCTTCCTCTTTCAGGGCGATCTGGTGATAATCTGAGTAGCAGTCAAGGAAGCTCTGAGGAGTTCGCAGCCAGCTATAGAATCTACGACCTCGTCTATGCGAGGCAGACCGAAAGGGTTTTTAGGTAGTGTTTGTTGAGATTGGTGTAGTCAACGCAGATTCCTCCATTCTTTATTCTTCTTTCCTACAAGAATCGGATTGGCAAGCCAATCGGGATGATAAACCTTTTTGATAAATTCGGCCCCTATGTGCCGTGCGACTTCTACCCTAATAGCCTCCTTTTTGTCTGAAGCGTAACACAGAGCTTCTGCTTGACGGGCTTGACATTCTTCGAGACATTCCGGCATTCCGCTAGTTTCCAAGCGAACACGCTGACATGCTCCCTAAGGAAGCTGACGAGCGTGTCTTCCTATCTAGGATCGAGGTCGGCCCTGATGCGAGTAGTCTTGCTTGGGTCACCGGGGACGATGACCACGTCCTTGACCTCCTTGTTCTTGGTCGCCGCCCTCAGGGCAGTCTTCTCTGGGATCTCCATGTCCTCGAGAGACATCTTCTGCGCGTTCACCTAGCAAGTCTTCAGGAGCATAGTGACGTTGACGACCTCGGCGAGGGCGAGGGCCGCCTTCTCGCAGTCGTAGACGGTGTTGAGGTTGGCCTGTAGGGTGAGGATACCTTTCTTCGGTCGGCATCTTCATCACGAGGTAGCTGTAGTTCAGGATAGCCATGAACTTGGCCAGACCTAGCCGACCGAGTATGGCATGGTAAGCGGCGTTGAAGTCGGTCACCAGAAAGTTGATGTGCTCGGTGTGGAAGCATTGGGGAGTCCCAAACTGGACCAACAATGAATCTGTCCTAGCAGGGGTTGGCTTGCCTGGCCTTGCACAATCCCCTAGAATGGATTATCCGCCGGGGTGAGATCTTTCTTGCAAAGTCCTAGCTCTTTGAGGGCTCCTGTAAACAAAATATTAAGGGCACTGCCTCGATCAATCAGCACCTTCTGGAAGCGCACGTTCCGGACGACGTGGTCGAGGATGAGTGGGAAGCGGCCCGGATAAGGGATATCCACCCACTGGATGGCCCTGCTGATGGTGATAGGCTTGTTCGCCAGGTTTGGTACTTCCGGTCGGTGACGGGGTTGTCGTAGGTGGTGACGGAGTTGACACGATGGGCAACGAGCTTTTGCTCCCGCTTGGACTCCATGGCTACAACTCCGGCCTCGGGGTATGTTGCCGCCATCGCCGCCGTCGTCGTTTTTGTCGTTCCTAGCACGAAACTTCTTATCTTCTTCCAAGAAGACCTTGGTAAACCCATTGTACTCGCGCATATGTTTCGTGCTCGTGTATGGGGCATGGTCCACCCATAATCTTCTTGTTCACCGCGCCATAGGTTCGTTTGGAGGAGAACGAGCGATCGGGACGTTGCAGCCTGTTGTGGACTGGGCTACCGGGCTGCCTCGCTGGCCTCGGCGTATCTGTTGGCGAAGCGGAGCATGTCAGAAATGGTGGTTGACCTGCTGCGGAAGAGCTTCCCCTGCAGTTGCTCATCTTGCCGGAGCCCGCGAGTGAAGGCTCCTATGGCCTCTGGTCCGTCACGCTTGGGATGTTCCAGGTCTCCGAGAATCGGCGATTGAAGTCTCCTAGAGACTTACGGGGCTCCTGGCGCAGCTTCTTGAGATCATACTTCATGTCGAGCTACTGGCACGTGGCTATGTAGTTGGCGATAAATGCCTCCTTGAGCTGGCTCCAGGTCTCGAAGGAGTTATCTTTAAGGTCAAGCAGCCAGTTGTTGGTTGACTGATTGAGCATGACAAGCAAATAGTATGCTATGGTGTCTTCGTAAAGGGTAAGCCAGGTCTTCGGGTTGGCCGTGCCGTTGTAGGTCTCAACCCCGACGATCTTGAAGTTGTTCAGGCAGCGGACGGACCGGAGCCTGGCCGAGAACGGACGGAGGCCCTGTCCTCCTCCTGTGGTCGGAGGGTCATGGAGAGCGTCGTACTCCTTTCGGCGCTCGTTCTCCTCCAAGTGCTTGGTGGTTGTCTTGCTCGAGATGTGCTCGCGAAGGTCCTTGGAGCGTAGATGTTGGCGCAGATTGCCTTGGTCAAGTTCTTGGTCCCTGTTGGCACATTGGCGGTTGCCGCGGCCCCATGACAGCGACTTCTGCCATGTGAGTAGTCGTTACCGTGGTGACAGGAGCCTTGTGGTCTGCTAGTGGATGCCGAGGTTGTGGAGTACGAGGGGCTAGTGCTGCACATCTCGTTCGTCTGAACTTGGGCCGCCTTGAGGTGGGCCATGATGCACTCTAGCTCTAGAGTTTGGTTAAGGCGTCTTGCCTCAGTCATCGCCCAGGCGATGTTAGTACTTGGAGTTTTGATCACCGGGATGTCACCGACCATGTCGAATTCCTCGATTGCGATTCAGGGGAGGGGGCAACCCTTGTGCGTAGAAGCCGCTGCAGCGTTGCGGCGTCGTTGGCGGTCGCGTTCTTCCGTTGCCAAGCAGTGGGCTCCTGCTCGGTTTCTCCCTCTCTGGGAGCACCTCTGAAGCCGAACAGAGGGGGAGGGATCTCCTCGGTGACGATAATGGTGGAGTCGCTGAAGGAGATAGATCTCGATGGTGTGGTCGGAGGATAATCTTCAGGGGTAGTGGGAGGCGACTGCTCTTCGAGTGGCCGGAGCTCCACCATGCCCACCAACGATGCGGGGTTGTTGGTGCCGATCAGGCTGTCTTTGGTGATTTCGTAGCCTTTGTTGCCGATAGAGCGGTGTGGGAGACGTTGGTAGAAGCCGCTCCGTTCTTGAGGCCAAAAGGCATCGAGCTCCTCGGTAGAGCTTTGTAGTCGCCAACCGTCAAGCCTGTGGCTTGACGGGCTGGTACCGGACGGTGCGTCCTTGTGGGGTGGCCGTGATGACCAGGTCGGAGTCCCGCCGTTCTGCGCGGCGATTGTCGGAGTTCTGCCTGGTGAAAGGCTCCTGGCGGTGTTGCCGTGCATCCGTGCCTCCTCCACGATCTCGCCCTTGCCGTTGGCGCTGATGACCCAGTTGATGGATCCCATCGTGAAGATCTGGTCCGGCTCAGGGAGGATCATGAAGCTCGGAAAAGTCATCATCTGGCCCGCCATGAACTCAAAGTGCACACCCCGTACTTGGCGCGTCACTGTCGACGGAATATCGTCGGTAGTCTACCACGGGTATGCCCGCATTAGTAGATTAGTCGGTGGAGATGCGCTTGAGATGGGATAGAGTAACACAAGAGCATGGACACACGATCTAGACACAGGCCGCCCGGAAGCGTAATACCCTACGTCTTGTGTTGTGGATTGTAGTATGAGATCAAAATAGAGGGGTCACCTACCCACCTAATATAGTCCGGGGGGTTGGGTTACGGATCGGTTATTCCTATTCCTAACAGTGGCGAGATTTGTTTTACAAGGAAACAAGAATCATATATTGAACTGGAAGTCTACTTTCTTGGCCGCCAAGACTCCGATCAGCCATCGTATGGCAAGCAGAAATATGATGAAGCATACAGGCGACACCTTCTAGCGGCATGAGCCTCCTCGGACGACGTGGCTCATGTAGCGCCATGTGGGTATACGGATCTATACCCCCACATATGGTCACACAACACAACAACTTCAAGAACAATAGGCTTCACACCTTTCCGATTGCTATATGGCGAGGAAGCGATGCTTCCAGAAGAAACCAAGCATGAGAACTTCCAGATAGTCAAGCACATGCTGACCGCAGACAAAATTGAGACAATCGAAGGAGCAAGACTAGAAGCGGTCAAGAATATCACCAAGCAATGGAGCGATGCCAAAGTTGTCAGGAAAAACATTAAGCACGGGGATCTAGTGCTAAAAGGAAAACCAAATATGGCAAACAGAAGTGGGAAGGCACCTTCGCAACAAAAGAAGCCAGCAAACCAGGCTCTTTCTACTTAGTAGACAGCAATGGAACAACAACCTCCCACACTTGGAATATCAACAGCCTGAGAAGGTTCTACAAGTGTAAAGGGCAACCTATGCGCAACTATAAGCAGAGGCCCATAATTTTCGTTTTCTTTCCCTATTTAATGTCTTTCCTCCTTGGGGACTAATCGCGGAGGTGAGATTTTTAATGAGACAGGACCCATGTAAAAATCTTCTAAAATATACAGAGGTAAATCCCCAAAACAAAAGTGGCCTTCGGAAACCAAAGTCGAAAGTGGCTAGCAATGAACCAACAATATTCGACAGAGCAAGCACTCTGAAGACCCTCCGCCACCCGGTTGAAGTCTCCGGAGGTGGAGCGACCTCCTGCAGTATTTGAAACCTGGAAAAGACCTGTCCATGTCAGGCACTAGGACCTTCGTCAAAAGGCACCATGACTTTCACCAAAAGGAAAACCTTCGGCACCATGACTTTTGCCAAAAGGCAAGCAATCAAAAAACCCAGTGGGGCATAAACCTGGAAAAGATCTGTCTATTTCGGTCACCAGAGCCTTCGCCTGTAACACATTTACGTGATATAGCCTTCACCAAAGCACAGCTCCGCAGGCCCCAACAGGGCTCACTAATGCAATGCACCAACCAAAGTACAAAGTACAAACAATGCACAAACTAATGCAGCGCCCTTGGAGATCTTGTGGGTGATATCGGCTTTATACGCCAAAACTTCCAGCATCCTGCCTCGCCTTTGTGACCTCCTGCAAAAATAAGAAAATAAGCCCAACAAACTAATAACAAAGAATGAAAGCAGAACGAAATACCTCCTCGCGACGAGCCTCCACCATAGCATGAGCATCTTGGCGGCCAAACTTGTACCAAAGGTACTTTATGAATTCCGAATAAAGCTCGAGGCACCTTTGGAGTATCCCATAGCTCGGCTAGACTCTTGTCCGCTTAGTAAGCCGTGAACTTTGCCACGGTGAACTCTCGTCCAATGTCCGTGCGGAGCACGCGGAGCTTGTGTCCGCTTCCCTTCTCTGCTATAGCTTGGAGATGCTTGATGGTGTCGGCGGCGGCGTTCTTGGTGGTTAGCAGGGCCACCCACATGTACCGAGTGGCATCGTCGACGAGCAGCAAGAAGTAGCGTCTGCCGTCGATGGTCGCCGGTGTCACCGGGCCGCAAAGATCACCATAGACCAGCTCGAGCGGCTCCTGCGCGGCACTGAGCTTCAGCCGGGAACGGTGCTCGACGATGCTTGGTGATGACGCACGTGTCACAGAACTACCCGACGTGGTTGTTCACCGGCATTCCGCGCACCATGCTGCCCTTGGAGAGCTTGCGGAGCGCGTCGAAATGAAGATGACCATATCGCTCGTGCAAAAGCCACTCCTCATCATCCTTGCATGCGGCGAGGCAGAGCGGCTTGGTTGTGTTGAGGTGGAGGACGTAGAGGCGATTGGCGCTGCGTCGAACCTTGACGAGCAGCCGCCGATGCCGATCCCAGATCCTCAAGACACCGTCCTTAATCTCCACCTTCGAGCCTCCATCCAATTGGCTGAGGCTCATGATCAAATTGCGGACCGCTGGGATGAAGTAGACGCCGTGAAGCAATCGGTGTTCGCCGCCCTTGGCCTCAAAGATGATGGAGCTGACGCCATGAATCTCCACCTTCGAGTCGTCGCCGAACCTCACCACTCCTCTTGCTGATGTGTCTAGGTCGGTGAAGAGCTCGCGACGTCCAGTCATGTGTGAGTGGCGCCGCTGTTCCAGGTACCATCCATGCAGCTTCTCGCCGTTGCTGCCGTTGTCGAGGTAGGCACGGCACGTAACTCCTCGAGCTCGAGATCGGTACTCAGAGCGCGGAAGGTTGAAGCTTGAGGCTTGCAACATCCCTTCTCTTCGAGCTGCAGGAAGCCGTGCACGAGGAAGGCCGCAGCTTCTTCCACCTCGGCGACGTTTGCAGCACCATCCGCGCTTCCGATTGCGCCGGGGTTGGGGGCAATCGTGTGCCCAGTGTCCGGCGCGGTTGCAGTTGAGGCAGGTGTCGTCGCGGTTCACCTTGCGTTCACCACCAGCGCTCCCAGCCTTGTCCGCTTGTTCTCCGCCGCCAGCACCACTAGTGCCATCACGATTGCCGTGCGGCTTGTTCTTCTTGCCGTCGCGGGGACGCCAGCGTTGGTCCTTGGAAGACCCAATATCCTCCTTTTTGTTCTTCTCGAAGGTCCGCCACTGCTCAGTATACAGCAGCTTGCTGCCGATGGTGATGGGATCAGAGTCCGATGCCTGCTTGCGATCCTGGACCGCCTTGAGCCACCCGGTGACGTCCTCGATGGTGAGCTGGTCAAAATCAAGGAGCGTTTCGATCAAATTCACGATCTGTGTGTACCTCTTAGGCATACACCGGAGCAGCTTCTCGATAGCGCGTTCCTCCATCAGGTCGGTGTAGCTGTTGCGCGCTATCTAGTCCATCAGATTGGTCAGCCGCACGGCAAAGTCATCGACTTGTTCTCCGGGCTGAAAGGCGAGACCTTCCCTCTCGCCTCGAAGTCGCTGGAGCGTGGTGCGGCGCACGCGATCACCGCCGATGTGGCGCAGCGCAATGGCGTCCCACTCTAGCTTCACCGTGGCCTTGTTGGCGATGGTTGCCGCAACCTCGAAGGGGACGGAGGCGCACAAGGCCTCCAAGGCGCGGCGAATGTCGTCGTAGTGGACGCCGTTGACGTGAACCGCCTCCCAGAGGTGCTGGGCTTGGAGCTTTAGCTTCATGAGTAGGCTACACTCGTGGTAGTTGTTCTTGGTGAGCATTGGCCATAGCGTGCCCGCTCCGGAGTCGCGGTAGACGGCCTGCAGCACCGGCGATCGCCCGCGACGACCGCGACGTCGCTTAGGTGAGCTCATGTCCTCCTGCTCCATCTCCCGGCTTAGGGCCATGGCGGCGGCGACCGCGGCCTCAGCCGCAGCTGCTGCCTACTGTGCCGTGGTGGCGGCCGCCGCGGCAGCAAGGCGCGTCGCGTGGTCGTCACCTCCTTTGCCAGATGCCCCAACACTTGGCTGCGTCACCACTGGCTTCCTTGCGGCATTGGCCACAACGGTGGCGGCTTTGGTGCTGTCTGTGGACATGGTTGCTGTCTAAAACCCTAGGCTCTAGATACCAATTGTTGGCCACTTATCAACTGGATCAAGGGTTTTGGAAAGCTCAGAGGGCAGCTTGGCCGATTGGCCGCTTGGATTGAATTGAGAAGGATACAATTGGCTTAGGTTTACAAGTGGTCTGCCACTGATTTTATACAGCAAAGTGGCTACCAACTACAGCATATTCTAAAGCAAAAAGTAGATACTTAGCTTGGCTTCTAAGCCAGACAAAACTACTAGACTGTGAATAGTAACGGCAGCAAAGTAAGATACAAATACTAGGCTTAACCATCATCTGAGAACATGAGAATGCCAATGATAAGCTCTATAGCATTTGACTGAGTACATGTCCAAGGCAATGCTGTTTTTTTAAGTACATTCAGGGCACATGTCAAAACCAATGAAGCCTGATCCTCTGTAATTTCTGAGCAAATTCTGATACATGTACATTCTGAGCACATGTCTAGACCAATGAAATTGGAAAAAGTTTATGTAACCCCCTCAACTATTGGGGGTGGACTACTTCACACCCTAAACTATAAAACTGGATTTTCTGCCCCCTGAACTTTCCAAGACCGGCCAAATAACCCCCTAGACGGTTTTGAATGGTGGTTTTTTATTTTTGTATCCCTCTCAGCTGCGGCTTCTTGAAAAAAGGCAGGCAACAAGCCTGCAACAACAATTAATCAGAAACGATAAAGAAGAAAAAAAAGAGAAATAGCCTTCGCCCGAGCCTTACCTAGCTCGAATGCTCTTCGCCGCAGCAACCTGAGTGGAGGACGCACTGTCGCACTGTGACCCACCTTCGGCAAAGGATCGGGTGTGCCCTCTGGGACCATCGAGGCCTTCTCCAAGGAAAGCCGACCAGTAGGCACAAGAAAGCCGACCAGTAGGCATAGGGCTGACGTCCGAGGACGACTCCACCCCCAATAGAGAGGGCATGACAGAAACAGCTCCACACCCTACGCAGGTTGGGGAACTACAGGCAGGGACTCCATCGGTTGCGAAGGATCCGCCTTTGCCAAAGATGCAGCCAAGGTGCGATGCCCGGTCCGCCCGAGTGCTACTGACGTCAGTGAGATGGCATCCGAATCCCCCGCGCCAGTGGAGGCCTGGGAGTGTGAAGTAGAGGGGCTGGTGGCGCAAAGTTTCTTCAATGCGCCACAGGTGCGACCCATCACCTTCCTTTTCTTGGCCTTGGCAGCAGCGGTGGTTGCGGTTCGATTAGCCTTCGCCTCCTTTTCAAATATTTGCTTCCGAACCCTCTCGGGTATGGGGTGTGTAGTATACCCACACCCATAACCTTGAAGATCCGGTTGAGGTGCAGCATGGTGCTAGCCTCCGACCTCCGCGTGGTGAACTCCTTGAGAGTAACTTCACTAACCAAATCCCTAGCCTTCGCCTCCACGGTGGACACGAAAGGCTCCGCACTCTCTCCCTCCAACGAAATCTGCAATCGTGGAGGGGATGCCGACCTCATCACCAAAGACGCGAACACGTGCTTACTCCAACTGGAGGTCAGGCTTGGCCCTGGCCAATGGCCAATAGTCCGCCGCCACCATATCCTCCACAAGATCGTGCCCGCTAGAGAAACGACAAGCTTGAGCAAGAGCCTGGCGGCATGAGGCTAGGACGTTGGCCAGTGGGAACCTTCTCTCTTGAGTCCCATCTAGTTTGTTGCTCAGCGAATGCTAGGTCTTCACGTAGAACCACTCCTGAATCCACTAAGACTCCCATTTGTTCTTTTGGGAGTAGGAAATCTCTAGCCGGACCTTTTGAAGCCTCTTCGCCATGAAGGCGCAACTGGCGAACTCAACCTCCGCCTGTCCCGGCCCGACCTTCTTGTGCTTTCGCTGGACCTCATACATCTCTAGGAAGGTGTTCACATCCGGAGTAACACCGTAAGACTCGGAGGCCCAGCAAAACTTATTCAGCGACTGTATACCATTGAGGGTTAAGTGGTGGAGTTGAAGATCGAAGTCCGCAAGTTTGTCGCGAGGAAAGTGAATAGCTGGGAGGCGAAGGCCTCAGGAGAAAAATTTCTTGAAAACAACAACCTCGTCGGAGGAAGGCCTCGGCACCATCTCGCCCTTGGAAGCTCGGCCATAAGCCCTCGCGGGAAGAAACCTTCAGCTTCCATGGCCTTAATGTCAGCAAAGCGTACCATTGAAGTGCTGAAGTTTGAGCACTTTTTAGAGGCCATCCTAGAACTAGGGGAAGGTCGTTGAGCGAAGCTTCCACGTCACACAGGGTCTCTTCAAGATCTTCAACCTCCGCTGCAGCTAGCATACACCTTGAACTTAGATAGACCAACTATTGCCGCGAACCCCCACAAGCTCCGAGTAGGGACCGGAGAAGCAGGGAAACCGAGAGAAGCGATGCGAAGGTGAAGTCACTGCTAACCAGACGCAATTGCTAGCACGTGCGGCGGCGGAAGGCAAACAAAGAACGCTAGCAGCAGCGCAAAGGCAGTTAGGGCAGCGAAAAGCATCGGCTTGAGGTAAGAGGGGAAGCCTCGCCCACACCCTGTATTTATAGTAATCGGACGCGACACTTCTTCTCCCGAAGGCCAACGGTCGGGCAGGACACGCGTCGATTCGTCTTCCAACGGCGAACAGTCACATTAATCGTGTCGGTTCGTTTCTCAAGAAATAGCTATCCTCAAACCTTTGCAAGACAAAGACACCAAACAGCCGCGAGATCAAGCCCTCAAGGGTCGAAATGTTGTAACACCGTTACCCCACATCCCCGAAGATCAGGGCGACCGGAGCGAGGAAGCAGCTTCGCCTGGGTCGAGCTCCCGAGTGGAGCCTTCGCCATCAGCAGATCTTCGAGCGAAGGTTGGCACATGGGAGGGAGCTCGCTTCCCAAGGACAAGGAGCAGGAAGACAAAGGTATCCTTCACGCTCAGGCACTACCCGCAGCGAATGCTCGCGTAGGCTCGAGCGGCATCAATGGCGAAGGTGTGGCGCCCCGGAGGTCTGTCTACCGGGGCCCTATTAATGGAGTGGTTGAGAGCCACTGGAAATGTCGGGAGTAACACCGAGGAATCGCGAAGCTAGAAAGAATATACTGAGAATATGCTTTTAATGATCATGGCACCAATGTAAAAATAGACTATAAAAGGGGGATTCATTGCACCGTGTAATAGTTAGTTGGGAACAATTAAATGAGATCATGATCCATATAGATCAATTGTCTCCCCAGCTCTTGTGCCTTCGCGTGCAAGCGAAGGTTGAGTTCGTTGTGTGATTACCGAGGACCTTTACTCCATGTGCTGGACCCTTGTTCCAACAACCGAGATGGAAGAACGCTGGCAGCTCGGCCTTTGCTTCAATTGTAACGAAAAGTTTGGGGGGGTCACAACAAAGTGTGCCAGCGCCTGTTCTTGTTGGACTTGGCAGCGACAGATGAAGACAATGATGCTGCCTTCAACGATCCTGTCCATCCAACAATGCAGATGTTGCTCCACGCGATCACTGGAGTCCATTCCAGCAACACTATGCAAGTGTGCCTCCGGCTGGGCGACGTCGACGTCGACGCCCATGCCCTCATCAAACAAGGCTCGACACACAACCTCATCGCTGAGAAGGTTGCCAGCCGCACTAGACTCACAATGGTCTGCTGCATTTTTGCGTTCGTCACGATGGCAAGTGGCGAGAGTGTGCTGTGCATAGGTGTGTTTAGGCGGGCACCATTCTCCATCGGCGGCGATCATTCCTCAACCAACTTCTTCGTGCCCCCCTTGCTGGGGTACGACGTGGTGCTAGGTACACAACGGGTGGCCATACTTGGCCCAATCTTGTGGTACTTTGCGGCCTTCACCACGTCCTTTTGGCACAAGGACCATCCAATCTACTTGCTCGGGAAGAAGTCAGCCAATACCCCTCCAACTGCATCGGCCACCTGGGAGGACATCGACAGCTTCATCGACCGCTCTCCAACCATGCAGCTCGAGGTTGAGCTGCTCGTCAAGAGAGGGGGAGATGTCATGTCAGGGCGGCAGTTTAACTGCAGGCCCAAAGCTCGAGATGCAGCCAGGCAGTCTCCAAGGGGGCACCGGCTGTAGTTAATGACAATTAGTAGACTGGGGGAAAGGATAGAATAGAGTTAATGAGAAATTATGGATAATTAATGGGGAAAGAACCAAGGAGCTTGTGGCTGGCTGTTAGAATATTTGTAACAGCCTTTACGGCCATTGGCCCTTACATTAGTCTCTACATGGTATCACGAGTCCCGGGGCCCTAATTTCTGGGGTTTCCTTTTTTTTTTTTCGCTTCCGCTTCTCCTCTGCCCGTGCGCCCTGCCCTAGCGCGTGCGCCACCGCACCACCAAGCCGCCGCGCCCCTGCCTTTAGTCAGGCCGCGCCGCCGTCGCCACCTTCAGCCGCAACCAGGCCGCGTGCAATCGCGCCGCCTCCTTGGCCGCGCGCTGCAGGCCGCCCCCCCAGGCCGCCGCGCGACTTCTCTCGCGCCGCCGCCCCGCCTCGCGCCGCCTCCAAGGCCGCGCGTGCGATCGCCGCTCCGGGCCGCCGCGCGGATCATGCCGCCGCCCTGTACCGCGATCATGACATCGTCGTCGAGTTCCTCCTCCACAACCGGCGCCATCGGCTCCCAGTCGTCCGGCACCATGGGGGATTCTCTTGCCGCCCCCTTCTTCGCCGCCTATGCCTCCGTCAACGTGAAGCAGCACGTCCCCATCGCGCTCAGCCTCGAGCGCCCAAACTACTCCAAGTGGAAGGCGTTCTTCACCGCCCTCTGCGGCAAGTACGGGCTGCTCGGCCACATCGATGGCACGGAGGCCGCGCGCCCGGCTGACCCCTTGTGGTCTCAGCCTGACGCATGCATCCGCGGCTGGATGTACGGCTCCGTCGATGACGCCGTCCTCGACCTCGCTATGGAGCCCGATCAGGATGCACGCGCTCTGTACGTCTCCATCGAGGCCCTGTTCCAGGCGAACAAGGAGTCGCGCGCCGTCGTCCTTGAGCAGGAGTTCCACAACCTGTCCCAGGGCGACTTATCCATCGACGCCTACGCCCAGCAGATGAAGCGCACCGCTGATGCCCTTCGGGAGGTCGGTCACACCGTCTCCCCCGCGCAACTCGTGCTCAACTTGCTGCGCGGTCTCAACTCCCGCTTCGCCAACACCGCCGACATCATCTCCAACACATCGCCGCTTCCCGACTTCAAGTCTGCCGTCAACATGCTCCGCGTCAAGGAACTCCGCCTTGGCACTGAGGGCAAAGAGTCCTCAGCTTCAGCTCTTGCCGCCTCCACCACCTCCTCCTGCTCTTCACCGTCCTGCCCGTCCACTCCCTCTGCACCCACCACTCGTGGGGGTGGTGGCAAGGGCAAGGGTGGCAAGGGCAAGGGCGGCCGTGGTGGCAACGGCGGCAGTGGCAGTGGCGGCGGTGGGCGCCACCAGCAGCAAGGTGGCACTAGCGGCGGTGGCCGCAACCAGCAGCAAGGCGGCAGTTTCGGCGGGCGTCAGCCGGCCGGCCCCTGGGTTTGCTACAACCCTTGGGCTGCTCCGTGGCCTCCCCAGCAGCAGCAGCAGCAGTGGGGTGCGCCACCTGTGCCTCCTCCACAGGCACACACCGCCTTCGCGTCTCCGCAGTTCTCCACTGCCGGCGGTCCCTCGGCATACGGGCCTCCGGGCAGCTGGGACTCGGCAAGCTTGATTGCTGCCCTCAACCAGATGGCAATCCAGGGTGGGGCTACACCCTGGGTCATGGACAGCGGAGCGACATCTCACATGTCCTCCAATGACGGTATTTTACTTTCCCATCTCCCGTCGCCACCGTCCTCCATTATGGTCGGCAACGGTCAATCAATTCCCATTCATAGTCGTGGCACTTCTGTTATTCAAATAGCTGATCGTCCTTTTCGTCTTGATAATGTTCTTGTCGCTCCCCAACTCACTCGTAATCTGTTATCTGTTCGACAGCTTACTCGCGACAATAACTGTTCCATTGAGTTTGACGCCTATGGTTTTTCTGTTAAGGATCTGCAGACCAAGACGGTCCTCCTTCGGTGCAATAGCAATGGGGATCTCTACACCATTCCACATCACATGCCACCTCGCTGCCATGTCGCCGTCGTCTCCCCAGAGTTATGGCACTCCCGCCTTGGGCATCCTGCACCCGCCGTCGTCAACACTCTAAATAAGCTATCAGCTATCCAGTGTAATAAAGCAGCTCGCCATATTTGTCATGCCTGCCAGCTTGGCAAGCACGCTAGGCTGCCATTCGCTAGTTCGATTTCTAGTACATCAGCTCCCTTTGAACTTGTTCACTGTGATGTCTGGACCTCTCCAGTTTTGAGTATTTCTGGCTATAAATTTTATCTTGTCATAGTTGATGATTATACACATTATTGTTGGATGTTTCCTCTTCGCCATAAATCAGAAGTTCATGCACATATTGTCCAGTTTGTTGCTTACGCTCACACACAGTTCAGTTTTCCTGTGCGCTGTTTTCAGGCGGATAATGGCACCGAGTTCATCAACAATGCCACCGCTACCTTCCTAGCTAGCCGCGGCATCCTACTTCGCACCTCGTGCCCCTACACATCCGCCCAGAACGGCAAAGCTGAGCGGATGCTTCGCACACTGAACAACGCTGTTCGCACGCTTCTGTTTCATGCCGCCATGCCTCCATCCTACTGGGTCGAAGCTCTTTCCACTGCTGTGTTTCTGATCAACCGGCAGCCATCATCGTCCATACATAATGGTATTCCCTATCATCTCCTTCACCGTAAAATGCCAGACTACTCCATCCTCCGAGTTTTCGGTTGCCTGTGCTATCCGAACCTTAGTGCCACGACTCCCCATAAATTATCTCCTCGCTCAGCAGCGTGTGTCTTCCTCGGTTACCCTCCTTCCCAGAAGGGCTACCGGTGTCTTGATCTTTCTACTCGCAAGATCATCATCTCTCGCCACGTTGTTTTTGATGAGACTCACTTTCCGTTTGCGGCTTCCAAGCCCCGACCGGATTCTCTTGATTTTTTGATACAGGATATACTTCCCGCGCCTGCCCCGTCTACCTCAGACGTTCGGCACTCACGGGTCTCAGCTGCGCCTGCCTCGGCTGCCACAGACGATGCCGGCGACCCCATCGGGCTGGACCCTGCCATCCTGTGGCATGGTGCTGCCTACAGGCTGCCCCAGGCGCTCCGGCCGGACACGCCTGCACCCTCGGCTTCTCCTACACCGGCAAGTGCCCCCGCCGTTGCAGCTGATCGGCAGCGGTTCGGCGTCCACTACACTCGTCGTCCGCATCCGCCACCGACTCCTCAGCCGCAGCCGGAGGCGCCGACGGCGCAGCAGCAGCCGGAGGTGCCCTCGGCCCCAGCGCCGCAGGCAGCAGCAGTCCCGCCTCCAGAGCCTCCTGTGCGGGAGACTCGTTCCCGGACGGGTTCACTGCCGCCGCCCATGCAGCGGTATGGCTTCAACGCCTCGACCTCCAACCTGGCTTCTCCGCTGCCAGGCAACACTCGTGCCGCGCTCGCAGATGCTAATTGGCGCGCGGCAATGACCGAAGAATACAAGGCGCTTGTGGACAATGGCACCTGGCGTCTTGTTCCTCGACCGCCTCGTGCCAACATCATCACCGGCAAGTGGGTATTCAAGCACAAGTATAATGCTGACGGCTCTCTGGCTCGCCATAAAGCCAGATGGGTTGTTCGTGGCTTCTCGCAGCGGTACGGCATCGACTACGACGAGACGTTCAGCCCGGTTGTCAAACCGGCCACCATCCGGGTCGTCCTCAGCATCGCCGTCTCTCGCTCCTGGCCGATACATCAGCTGGACGTGAAGAACGCTTTTCTTCACGGCCATCTGAACGAGACCGTCTACTGCCAGCAGCCGCCCGGCTTCGTCGACCCGGCGGCTCCCGACCACGTCTGTCTCCTGCAAAAGTCCTTGTACGGACTCAAGCAGGCGCCCAGGGCGTGGCACCAGCGGTTCTCCGGCTTCATTCAGCGGTCCGGCTTCACTGCTTCGACCTCCGACACGTCCCTCTTTGTTTACAAAGCGGGTGCCGACATCGCCTACTTGCTGCTCTACGTCGACGACATCATTCTGACAGCCTCGTCGACTCCGCTTCTTCGTCGCATCACCGAGCTCCTTCATTCCGAGTTCGCTATGACAGATCTCGGGGACCTTCATCACTTCCTCGGGATCTCTGTCACGCGTTCTGCTGGTGGTCTCTTCCTGTCGCAGCGCCAGTACGCTGTGGATCTGCTCCAGCGCGCCGGCATGGCTGAGTGTCATTCAACGGCGACTCCTGTTGACACTCATGCCAAGCTCTCTGCTACAGACGGCGCACCGGTGGCGGATGCCACTCAGTACCGCAGCCTCGCCGGTGCGCTACAGTATCTCACGCTGACTCGTCCGGACCTCGCTTATGCAGTTCAGCAGGTTTGCCTCTTCATGCACGACCCGCGCGAGCCTCATCTTGCGATGCTCAAGCGTGTCTTGCGGTATGTTAAGGGCAGTCTCTCCACTGGGCTTCACATCGGCACAGGCAGCATCACCAGCTTGACCGCCTACTCCGATGCTGATTGGGCTGGTTGTCCCGACTCTCGGCGCTCCACTTCAGGCTACTGTGTCTTCCTCGGCGACAACTTAGTCTCTTGGTCCTCCAAACGACAAACTACGGTTTCTCGTTCGAGTGCGGAGGCTGAGTATCGTGCTGTTGCGCACGCTGTGGCTGAGACTTGTTGGCTTCGTCAGTTACTCCAGGAGCTCCACGCACCCATCTCTTCGGCGATGATTGTCTACTGCGACAATGTCAGTGCTGTCTACATGACCGCCAATCCAGTTCATCATCGTCGCACGAAGCATATTGAGATAGATATTCACTTCGTCCGTGAGAAGGTTGCTTTGGGACAGGTTCGGGTGCTCCATGTTCCATCATCTCATCAGTTCGCGGACATTATGACCAAAGGGTTACCTGTACAGTTGTTCACTGACTTTAGGTCCAGTCTTTGTGTTCGTGACACTCCCGCTTAGACTGAGGGAGGGTGTTAGAATATATTGTAACAGCCCATATTGGGCGTACGGCCCATTGGCCTTGTACATTGTAACCCTAGCCTATTAGGCTATATAATGAAGGTCACCCCCCCTGATTAGGGTGTGCGGTGTTTCTCTACACTGGCGCCTAGAGGCTGGGCAGTCCTATATATACCCTATAACCTGCTTATGAGAGATCAATCAAGAAACAAATTATCTCCTAATCTACCTCTGCTGCTCTTAGTCTCATCCCCTTCATCTTAATCTCATCTCCTTCAACATAGGGTGTCCAGGGGATAAACCCCACGCCATTACCAACCCAAGCTACTAGCTTCGTAGCCGGGGTCCCCCTGTCTCGGGCAAGGAGGCCCTTGACATATTCTTTATATTTGTAGTTTGTTTTTCCTTTTCATTAAATGTTAATTCAACTGTTGGAACCTGGAGAATTTCCAATGGTCAATTGTGTTGCTGTTAAAAATATGAATTTAAACAATCATGTAGTATACTGGATATTTTATTAGCCATTCATTTACCAAATCTTATTAATGAAACCTGTATTTTTTGAGGCTCCTATATTTTAGCGACCGATTGTTCAGTTTGTACCATTACAATCTTTTACAGGTTGACAAATTGATTGAAAATTATTTGAACATTACAAATGATCCTGCAACATTTATCCAGGTAAATCTGTATACATTTTTGCTGAACAATATATTTAGAAAAGCTTGTGTTGAAACTTATGGCTAATTATGTCTTACAGGGTGCAGTCCCTCAAATAATAGCCAACACAAAGGAAGATTACTTCAACAAAATACTTAATCTTTTGAGGAACTCTGCAGATTTGTGTTATACTAAAATAAAGGAGACTAGGGGCATGACATGCCCTCACAAGCCAGAGGGATCAATGTTTGTTATGGTAAACATATTGAGTAACAGAAATGCTTTAGTAAAATGCTCCTTGTATCAATCATAATATTTTATGATCCTTGTTGTCAGGTAAAATTGGATATCTCTTGCTTGGATGGCATCCAGGACGATTTGGACTTCTGCTGCAGGTTGGCGAAAGAGGACTCTGTAATAGTGTTACCAGGTATTTTGGACTTCCATACATGTGCTAATTTAGTTCGTTCTTGTTTCTCAGTAGTCTTTCTGGTTAATACAACTGTTCTGGTATCATTTTCCTAAAGTCACGCACTGAGGTACATGTGTAAATTTGCAGGAAGTGCACTAGGAATGAAGGACTGGATTCGTATCAATTTTGCTACAGATGAACCTAATCTTGGGAATGCCCTTGAGAGGATCAAGTCCTTCTGCCAGAGGCATGCCAAACTAGAAGCATAAACACAGAGATGGTCAAGATGTTACATTGTTGTGCTTAATCCGTCTTGTCTCAGCTATTGCACTAGTCTGGTGAATGAGCAATCAAGCGTTGCGTCACCAGAATGCGACCAGAATGTTGTTAAACAAACGATGGTCTTGCTGTGAATAATGTGACGAAATTAATTTATTTGCCTTATTTTTACGTTGGTGTACCATTTCTGTTTGGCTCAGATAATTCTTGCAGGGAGTACCTCATGACCAGGAAATACTGCGGTTTGCTAAAAGTTTCTTGGTTACAGTTGATGTGAATATGAAAGATACTAGAAAAAGGGCATATTTGTTAAGCCTGTGTATGATATGTTTTTAGATTTGCCTGGCCGTCCTTTTGCAAAACATCTATCTGGCACTGTGGCATGCCTTAATTTTTAGAAATTCAGGAACTCCTATTGGCTACTCCCTCCGTTCTAATAAACATGCAACTACGGGTTGCGTGCCATATAAAGTAGTTCATGTTTGATCAAGTTTTTAGTGAATAATATTCATATTCATAGCTCAAAATTAATATATTATGAAAATACATTTTATAATTAATCTAATGGTGTTTATTTGATATTATAAATATTTATAGTTTTTTATTTATAATTGGTCAAAGTTAGTACACTGAAATATGCTACTGTGCTAGAATTGTATGTTTTTTTAAGACAGAGGGAGTACCTCGCAAGTGGACTTTGTATTCTAAAAGTACTCCGTTGGTGCTAAATGTGGCAGGATACAGCCGATACGATTTGAAGCTAGTCATCCAGACACACCAGGTGACCTTATAGTTATTAGGATTTAGGACTGGATCGGACCGGTTAGATCGAAACAGATACTTCAATTGTTCCATTCAATTAAAAAGACCTTCCTTGTAATCGGACTATTAAAACAGTTGAATTAGTCGGGTTTTTAGGAACCGATGAACTTAAAAGACATTCCATGGAATCGAATTGCTCAAACCAGTTGAGCTGGCTGGTTTTTGAGGAACCGGTGAACTGGTCGGTTCTGTCTGAACTCTGAACTGTCTCAGTCTGGTGCTGTCTCTGGTGGCTGGTGGCATGTTCCTATGGGGGAATAGTGCTAAATTTTGGTAACTAAACAGGACCTATGTTTCAAATGTGTATGTTCTTGTTGACTTTTGAGGTTGCATTTTTAATTTTGAAATTTGATTATTTTTTTTGGGGGTAAGAGCTCTAAGGTAAATAAAGGATATATCACTGAATTATTTTAGCGAGATCTTCACAATAGTCTACTCTCACCATTTCATATTGTTTTTACAATAGTCAATATTATAATTGCTATTTAAGTCATATCTCTACTATAATTAAAAACTTAAATAAACATAGGTCCAACCGCGATGGCTGTAAATAAAAGGTTGCAATATCTCAAACTCACCCGCCCTCTCAAACTCACGCATCCGCGTGGAGAGAAAGAGCTGCCCCCGCGTCCCCTAACCACGAAAAAAGGACGCCGCATGGAGAGAAGGAGCGGCTGCCTCCGACCTCCTGTTCGTCGCTCGGCCACGTGCATCCACCACGGGCGAGTGGCCGCCCGCCGCGGCGCTCCCCAAGGCACAGTCGCCGCCGAAGTGCGCCGCCGAATCCTACGCGTGCGCCGCCGCCGCCGCCCACTGCCTCTCACTGCGAGCGGCCACCGCCGCAGGCTGCGACGCTGCTGCCCACCGTGCGACTCCCGCAGCCACCGCCGCCACCAACCACCAGAGCGCCGCCGCCAACCACCATAACATCTAGCCACCATCAGCCCCTCCCGGTGTCTTCTCCAATTGACTGCGATGCTGCCGGCCATCTCTCGACAACAGCCAGCAGCACAACCGCATGCCGACCTAGAGGCCAGCAGTACCCTCCATCTCCGTACATTGCTATATCTTTTCTTTCTAATTGCAATTTAATTTTTTTCCCAATCTTTAGATTCTCAATCAATTTTGCATCTTGTATTTTCTTCTTTCCCTTGTTGATTGATGAGCTCATCTGACTTTATTTTGCCTGTTGTGGCATTTGAATGTGGTGGGGGTCTACTTTGTTGTTGCAGCGCCTGACGAGCCGGAGAAACTCTTATCTTCTGGACCACCAACTCTTGCACATGTCTAGAAGAACAATTTGGCTTTCACTGAAGGACAGCAAGGTCAGACCACAGCCATCATGCAGCATATGTGTTCTTGATCTGTGCTAGACTAGCTATGGTGAATTAACTGCTATCTCCTTACTAGCTGTTGTGATCCCTGCACCTATATTGCATGTCCAGTGAATATTTTTTTCTGCTCTATATAGATAAATTAATTCACTCTGTCAATAAATCTTGCTGCTCTATTATGCACAAATTTAGACATAACATAGATTTCCTGCGACTAATTTTGCTATAGCCGTTTTATTTTCCAGTGACTGAAGCAATTTGTGTTGTGTCTAAACTTTTCACAGGTTTCTCTGTGATCTGGTTGGCTGTTGCCGCTTTAGTTGGTTCTTTCTGTGAACTGACCATATACAGTCTTTTTTTTCTACTGCTTGTATTGTAATATTTAATTTTGGTATGCTGTGACAGAGCCTCTTAAATTATATGGTCCACATGCACCTGTCCTTGTCCCAAAGACCTCCGACAGCCGTGCATGTGATCCAAGTAACTTCAAAGGGTCTGCCGGATTTTCACGGAAATCCGTATTCCTTCCGAACAAGATCCCATTGTGAAGACATTGCAGTATTACAACATTTCATACAAAATATACATCAGAGTAAAAGGTGAAAAAATACAACATCATAAATTCACGAGATAGTACGAAATTATTACAAACTTAAATTTTTTCTCACTTAACCTAACGAGGTGGCATTAATAAGTTTGATAATCACTATACCATAAACATCTTGCCCACAGATGTGCTAAACACATGTCATCTACTGCAGAGGGTATCCTCCTCGGACCTGCATGTAGCACGACATGTTTTGTCTTTGTTGAAGCGACTTCACCTGCAACAGGGGGTTAACAAACCCTGAGTACACAAGTACTCCGTAAGACTTACCCGACTAAAGAAAAAGACTCCAGGGGTATGCAGACTTGTAGGACAAGGAGAGGTTTAGCAGAAATCAAGATAAGCCTTTTTGCAGAAAAGAGCTTACTATATGTTGATCCTAGCTTTCGTTTTCTTATCTTTAATTTTATACTCAGAATATTTTAGATTCAAACCTTTTCCATGTCACATCTGTTCTTGATCATAACATCAAATTCATTCATCAAACATGTTCTTAATCATCACAACAAATTCATAGGTGCATATTAAGTTGTTACTACAATGATGGTGCGAGGATCAAGGCTCCTTCGCCGTGGAGCAAACGACGATTTGAACCGCTTAATACTTCCAGCTAGAACTTCCTGCGACACGGTATATGTAGCACTTAGACTTGCATATACCAACCCGTCTACCACAGATCCTCCAAAACCTGAACTGGTTCACTCTAGCCGGGAACGCGGTACTCCACTGTCCTACACCACCCCTGCGGCTTTCCCGGTATCTCGACGGATCCTTTGGTAGCGTGGGTATCCACTGCTCCCGCCATCTCTCCACTCTCAGTGTGTGGTTATCGTTTCACGTAATGGAATCACTGGAGCCAGGCTTACAAATGCATGCGGCTAGTACTATACAGTCATGATCCTGGGGCCAACAATCGAATGGTCCTATATTGACTCGGGCGAGACGAATACCTCAGCATGACCAGGCAATTCCTGTCTGCTAACCACTAGCACAACCAGGCATTCCTGTCTTGTCAAACCTTTTCCTTTACTTATTTGTAGTCCCGCCCGGTCTTCACTTGTTAAAATCCTTATTAATTCAAATTCAGACTCATTCCGAGTCGAGGGGGATATTCCTAAATCTCGTTAACGAAAACCGTTGTTTGACTTCTACCGAATACTAAGCAGCACTAAGCATAATATCATCGGAAAACAGGGTGATTACTAGGGAATCCTAGAATTCAAGGTAGTTCATGCATCAATGGTTTCAATCAATTCCTAAATACGTAAATGCACATCACATAACTCGAGTGTAACAAATATTTTATAAAACACAAGGAAAGGGGTTTATGCACCGAGGCTTGCCTTTGATTTGCAGGTCTGCCACTTCTTCAGAGAAACTAGAGAAAACCCACTTGACTTGTCCTGAGGAATAACCTTCCGCCCGGGATCAATCAAACAAGACTTCCGAAACCTGTTCACTACACGTAAAATTTGGTCCAATGTTCTAACAAGGTATAAACATGTGAAACTTTCTTATGCTTAGCCATGGCGAACAAAATTTGCAAGTCCTCGGTCCTAACAATGCGCACATCATCTCTAGGAAAAAGTGTAATTCCTAGCCAGCGGTGCATAAAGCGCAAAGTAGGCAACTGAATGGAGTTAGTAACAAGATGTCTACAGCTATTTTCATCAGTTATTTCCTTCCAAAATTTAGTTCTATCAAATTCAGGCAAAGCAACATCCATATCTTTCACACATTCTTAATGAAAACCAAGGTGTTGGCTAAGTTCTTTTGAAGTTAAAGAAATTTCTTTATTAAAAAGTCAGAAAGAAACTCCATTATTTTCAACTTTAAGCGTGCAAAGAAATTCAGCAGTGAGAAGCTTGCTACCCGGTTCAGTCATTTGCCAAAAACCCTCCCAACCAATCTTATGACAGATAAGGGGGAATTCGGTGTCCATACCTGTATCATGGAGAAGGTCGTCATTGAAGACACTTGTCAGTGTGAACGGAAGGTTCTTGATGACGTTGAACTTTGTCTTCTCGCGGCCTCGCAGCTTCAAATGCTTATCCTCTGTCAAGATGACAGTGGATGCAGCTGGCAGCTCCTGGGACGGGGTGTCAACATTCATATCCGAAGCGCCCAGATGAACGGCTCTGGGTAGAGTGCGACGATCCCGCACGAGTGAGCTTCTTCTTGAGACAGCTCATACCTGCAAAACGTTAGTGCACACCACAAAAAGAAAACTTCCACAAGGGTTAGTTCAAGTAAATGTTAGAGGTTAGCCGTCCAGAGTCAGTCGTTCAAAGGTTACTCGTTCAAGGGTTCGTTCAAGTTGATCAAGGTTTTAAGCTCAAACTTGATTTGACTTTCTACTTTGATTTTTGTTGGACAGCATCTCCTCTAAATGCTATGTTTTTCACTCGGGAAATCAACAGAACTTCCTCTCTCACTGGCTTCACTCTCCGGCTCTCTCTACTCTTCCAAATGAAGAGCTAGCTATCACTCCAACTCTCTGAATGGAATTTTAAATGAAAGTGGTGCTCTCGGGTTTGGGATGGTGCAAAGAGAGAGCTGAGCACTTGGGTTTTTATAGAGGGGAAGAGGGTAGGTCGGCCGATCAAGGCATGTGGTCGGGCGACCCGTCCTGGTGGCGACTTGCTCTCTCCTTTCTCGTGGGTGCTCTTTGCTTCAAAAAAAAGCCTGTGAAAGCTCCCTGGTGCTCTGTTGGCTGGTTCCCAAGGTGGTGTGTTGACGGTAGTTATACCATGTTTTTACCCCATCAAAACCGTCAACAAGGCATTCTTTCTGGAAGGAAACCATCAAACACATAGTGACTTAGGTACAAATAACTTGGTTCCACATGTACTTGTCATTATTTGGTTGTAGGCACTCAGAACAGGTACTTTTCAGTGTCCGAAAGCTCTATATGAAGGTTGGGCGACCAACCAAGTATGGACAAATGACAAACCAACTTCACAATCATTAATATCATAGCTTCTGGAGACGATGTGCAAAAGATGGGCACAATGAGTGGTTCGGCCGAACCATCCATGGGCAAGTTAGCACCACCATTGTGCTTAGAATTGCATGAGGAAGCCACCTGCAGAAGATGGACCTTTGGTCCCACCAAAGGTGGTTCGGCCGAACCACATATGGTGACACCAGGCCATGACATTTCAGCACATGAGTCATATCAGCATACTGTTGGCATTTCTTAACATCGTTACAAAGGATAGACTAAAAGTCCATCCCAGGCAACGGCGCTAGAAATGCTTGTTAGCATCCCCAACCACCATTAATTTAGAAAGGTAACCCTTGGCCCTTAAAGGCACCGGCCTAGGTAGTGCTGTCTGGTAATAGTAGTTAGAAGTGCCGGATTGGCCTTCCTAATCGTCATTACTTACGATATGCAAAACTGTGACACGGTGCCGTGGGGTGCACAAGAATTACAATCCTTAAGTAATGGTACTTAGGTACGCCAATCGATAGCTCAGTAAGAAATAAGATAACTCTGCAAGCGCACAGAACTATCATTGTAGCATTTCAACCCGTGAGTAGGGTGTCGTATTTGTAATTTCCCGCAGGTGGGCAATATGCATCAAGCGTGGTGTAAACATGATCACTTATTGAGTGCAATGGTAGGCATAGAGTAAACAGGAATAAGACATGATTTCAAGATAGTGGACACACATATGGATCAACCTCAAGGATAAAAGGAAAATAAAGAATAAAAGAATATATCTAATTGAGTAGGCATTGGTCATATATAATTATGCAAAGAACTGTTAGCAGATCATCTAATTAGTAATTCTAGTATCAGGACTAAGTCTGGGGTGATAGGGAGATCCCCGCAGCTGGTCTGCCAGCCGATAGAGACTTTACGAACTCCTACTCAATATCCGAACATGGGGGAATGGTAGGGATGGACAGGGCTGTCACCACCTGTCCACCTACCCCTCTGCCCGTGGGATACCGACATATTCGCCGATCCCCGCATACCCAAGCTCTATGCTTGCATATTTGGAAACAACTCCTAACCCCCGCGGACCCCAACCCTTCGGATTGACAGGCTAGGTTAAGAGCAGCCATGACAGCACGACGAACCATCACCTCATTCCTAGTTCTTCCTCTATTCATACTAATTCGATGAACAATGAAGAACGATGATGAACAAGTCAAGAACATGATACATAAACTATATTCTAGCTCATATACTATGCTCATAACAAGATCATAACTAGACTCTAGTTCATATGCATAATCATATAAGTATGATAAGAACTTGCTCATGGAAGAAGACCGAATTGTATTCATACCAAGATGATCCTTTTCTTTCAAGGAGACAAGCTCTCCTTGATAGCTCTTGCCTTGCTCACAAACTACTATAACTACTCTAAAGATACAAGTGAGAGGGGTGAGGTAGATGACTCCAAATGATGTGTGTTTGAAGGGGATGGAGCACCATCTATTTATAGTGAAACTATAACGGTTTGGCGCATCTAAACTTGGAAGGAGGTAAAACCGCCATGGCCAAACCGCCATCAGTACCGCCTCTGAAGCTGGGCCCGGGAGGCTCCACCTGGGGGGCGGCCGCCCCCGGGGGCGGTCGGTCCCTGGGGAGCACCATCTGGCCACCGCCTTCGGGTGGTCGGTTGCTCCCTAAGCCTGGGCCTCTCCCTTGGTTGCGGATGGATCCAGTTACGCTTTGAAGGTGGGCTTCTTTAGTATTCTTTGGTTGCGCATTTGTTGGATTCAGTCTTTGGACTTTGCGCTTTCTTCATGTTGATGCGTGTTTCCACTTGTTATGCCATAAAACCTGTAAAACATGAATGCTAGGGGTACAAGTGGAACTTGTTAGTAGTAAAGGCATATGTGCTAGAATATGATCGTTAATCCTCTTTTTAGTATAAGTTGGTGGTATAAAATTTATCCATAAAGACCACCAACACATACACGAGGAAGATCAGGGCAAATGGAGCACATGCATGGTTGGGGCCCATAGGACTCTGGTGACGTGGCACAGTCCAGGAGAAGTACTCCCAAGCCAAGTTCCACCCTCGGATCACAAGTGTGTTTCCTCTTAACAGTGAAAGATGAAGTCACATGGATCCATGGACCCACATTTCCATCATCCGAGGTGATCAGGGGGTCCCACCACTTCATACCCACACTAGAGATAGGAGGAGCGGGCCCACAAGCAAGGGGGCTGGTCCCACCTATCCAAGGGGGGTCGCCTGAACCACTAAATATGGCCTCCCGGGCCCACTTTCTCTCCACCGACTTGGTATGTCTTCTATAAGACCAGGCTGGGCTCACAGGTCAGTGGGTGGGGTCGGCCGAACCCCTCCCTGTGTCCATCCAGGTCGGTTGGCACTCCACCGGCTCCCTGCACGCTTCCCACGTGGTGGTTGATCCAAGGCGTCCATCCAAAGGCGGTTTGGAGGTCGGTTTATCCAAGGGTGGAGGTGGAGAGGCACACAGATCGCTGACGTGGCAATGGAGTAGCCCCTACTCCACTTCCCCCTATAAATACCCTCCATAGGCCTTCACTTTAGAGCATGATTCAAAGGAGAAAACACTACGTAGTAGCTTAGCTCTGCTGTAGTGCTGTGCTAGTTGGGAGAGAGTGGGGGATGTCTTCAGGAGAAAGCCCCGGGCCTGTCGGGAATCTTCTCCAAGGTGTACTTCAGTGGATGCGAATTTCAAGTAAGTCTTACATCCGAGTCCTTCTAATTTTTGATATTCTGGTTCTAGTATTTTAAGTATATACTGTCTTCACCCGTACATTGCTTTAATTACTGAAGTGCTCTAGTCTTTCGCGAAGGTTATAGTAGTAAGTGTAGTGTAGACGCGGTGTCTAGACTATATCTTGCTAGTGTAGGCCGCTTGTCGCACGGATTGTTTGTGGTAGCCAGTAAGTGGTGGCAGCCTTGTCTGGTCTTCGTATTCCACCACGTGTGTAAGACAAGTTATTAAAACGGCAAGGCATCAAGACAATAGTATAGCCGTCTCGGGTAGGGGTTTTGTCTCCTACTGTTTCGCCTGTCGCCTCTTGTGAAGGGAGGAGCTGACTAAGCTCTTTATACTTAGAACACCAAAACCAAATATCCTTTGCTACATAAGAACCTCTCTACCTAGTTATCATAGCTCCTTTGTCTCATCACTGGACGGTCTTGAACCTAGTTAGAACACTTCACGTTCCCTGTGGAAAATACGATACCTGTAATACTCCCGGTGAAGGCTACATTGACTATCGTACGCTTGCGGTATATCCGTTTGCCACTTCTGGTGTCAACAAGCTTTCTGGCGCTTGTTGCCGGGGAACGGTAGCTGTCTTAACTAGAATCAAGTCGTCCGAGCTACCCTTCTTTTATCTTTCTTTTCTTTTTATCCTTTCCACACCATGAACCAAACACTCATATCTCATCTCGCAACTCCAAAGGGCGCTAGTTTGGAGCCACCACCACCATCCCATCCTATTCTTTCGCCTAGCTATGTGCTTCGCCCTAGTTTCATAGCTAAGGTTCGGGAACAATCATTTGCTAGGCAAGAAGATGAAAACCCCCTACACTCACTTACGTGATTTTGAGCAATTGTGTTGATGTCTTTAGATTGAAGGTATGACACGATATACCTTGAAATGGATGCTATTCCCGTTCTCTTTGACGGGAGCAGCTAAACAGTGGTATGCTCGACACGTAGAGAGTGCACATGGAGAGTGGGAAAAGCCTTCAATCCAAATTCTGCTTAGCCTTCTTCCTTGTCTCTCGTGTTGCTCGTCTTCGACTAGAGGTCCTAACCTTCAAGCAAAAGGAAAGGGAGACTCTAGGTGCGGCATGGGCCCGTGTCACAGACTTAGTATCTTCTGGCCCTGATTTAGCCATAACCGAGCCAGTACTCTTACAACACTTCTACCTCGGTCTTAGCCAAAATTCCGCACAATTCCTTGATATATCTTCTAGAGGAGCATTCCTTCGTTGTACCGTTGGTGAAGGGAAGAAACTTCTTGCTAAAATCCTTGAGAACACTCCCCACACCCAAGGGTATAATGAGCCTCCTAAGAAAGAAAAGGAATTCATCCCCAAGCAAAAAGAAATCCCGATGGCCGAATCAAAATCAGTCTCATCCAAAGATTCTACCATCGACCCTGAACCACATATAGCACAAATATCGAGAGAGGAAGAAATTCATCATATAAATTGCTCCTTCGATTACGAGGCTAATCTCCTATCTGACCTTGCTGGTTTTGGGAATGCCTACAATTATCCTATCCAAAGGAGACCTTCTAAGAAACTCATTCAAAACCTTTTAAGAAAGGATCTCTTCAAAAATTTCCCAAATTAGCATCATCTGACGCCTCGAATTCCCATGTGGCACATAGGAAAACATCTAGGATCTTGGATGAACATCCAAAAGGAATGCTGACTGTGCCCATAAAAGGAGAACCAAAATGCTTACAAGCAAAATCTATACTCTCCCCTTCTATGCCTACATCCGCCATGTCCTTTGAACCCATCTCTAAATTCATCCTTGATCCCGATACATCCAATTGTGTCCTTCCTTCATAGTCTTATGATGATCCGGTCATTGACTCTGGAGATTCATTAAGACACCCAAGGTATGAGAGTCATTAGGCCCATAAATCTAACCAAGAAGAGAAACAACAACAGTTGGAGAATCCACCCACTGTTGTAAGTCAAGAATGGTTAGAGGAGACCAAAGATTCTAATGAAATCACTAAGATGCCCACTCATGTAAGGAGAATAGCTTGTCAAGTCATGGGCATCTATAGTGAAATTTGCTATGATCCTAGCCTTGGTATTAACATCATTCCTCACTTCCATGTTCAAGGTTCATCAAAGAATCACCTGCTACAATCTCAAAAACACCTTAGGCTCCCAAATGGTCAAATCCTTGATTGTTTAGGAGTCCTTCAAGGCGTATCTGTAGTGATTGATGATCTAAAGATCTCCCTAGATTTTCACATCTTTGACCTTCCTGTACTTTCCTTTCATCTCACATTCATTGGAAGGCCAATCATGCGAATCTTGGAGGACATTGGAAATGAGAAGCTTGGTCATAGAATAGGCAAGGAATATCTACCTATTTGGCTTCCCAATCTCTTAGCACAAGGGTAGAATCCAATCCTATTCATGACCCGAAGGGGTGAGCTTAAGATGATTTCATAAACAACCATGACATATCCAAGTCTTGAGGAGGATTTAGAATGTCATGAGAAGAAAATCAGCTCACCCACTCCTTGAGATGAAGAATTTCATCAAAGGACATGAAAGTTATCCGTCGATCCTCTCATCAAGTCCTTGCTCATTTGAGAAATCTCCTGACTCAATCTTTCTTTCTACCACTACACAACAAGAGATCTACAACCCCTTCACTCTTCTTGTGTCCAAAACTTTTGCAATAGAGGTTGTAGATGCTTTTGTTTATCATAAGTTCTCCAAAATTCATAGTGGTATGAATTCTTGCAGTTAGGCCCCCACAAGTTGGCTTCAAATTAACATTATTGAACTTGTGTGCCTAACTTGAGTAGGGTAGTAAGACTTTTGGTTCTGTTGGTGTGTTGCCACCAATAGAACCCCTGCACTTGATGTTTTCTCTATTTTCCATGACTCAGGACACACCTTACACCAAGTGTGGGGGGGTCATTTGACCCCCTCAAACACATTTGGGCGTTGATGGACATCCCGAGCAAAAAGCATCAGTGTATGAATACATCATTAGAGGTAAGAATGCACAAGGAAAGAACCAAAGAGGCTGGAACCTCCAAGGTGGGGTCAGCCGACCCCACCATGGACACCCCAGCCCTACCAGTCAACCTCCACTACGTTGAGCCATCCTTCTTGACTGGTTTGTCACTTTCCCTTTCTCTTGTTTAGTGCATTCCTCTTATGTTTGTCTTCAACCCTCTACAATAAAATAATAATAATAAAAAATGCTTCTTCTCTTCACCATTCACTCTACTGTCTCTAGTAGAATGAATCTTATTTATCCTATCATGCCTCCTTTTTCTATGTTAGCATGCCGTGGTTTGGATGTATTGATCGTTCGAAAGATCATACCTCCATAGTCTTTTTAAATTAAGCATGGTGCTTAGGTTAAAAGAGACCACCTTAATCAAACATGACATGGTGTTAAGTTTGATTATTGAATCAAAACATACTTGCATGGAACTTGGTTGCACTTTTGGACTAACCCCCGTAGCAAGAACCCCGACATCTCTATGGGTAAGTCATAAGATCATTCAAGGAGATTGAGATCCTCATGGTCAAAAGTCAAGTTGTTTGGGCAAGGAGAACTTCAATGTAACTGAGGAGGACAACTGCTACAACTCATCAACTTTAAGGTAAGTGGCCACCTCCTTAGAGTTTTCCATTCACATGAACCTTTGAAGAAGAAGTTGACATGCTAGAATTCATCCCTGATAATGAATTGACATAATTCAAATCTACATGTCTTACTTTATTTTTCAATTATTTATATAGCTTGATCACTAGACAGGTTCTCAGTTAACTGCAAATCCTTTCTTCACCTTGGATCCCCAAAACTCCCTAATTAGAGGTGGACAGCCGAAATTCGGTGACCACTTGGGACCAAAATTAAGCCAAGCAATATAATTTTTAGAAATGCATAATCTGGTCGCACTGGGCTATTCAAACCCAGGTTGGACGACCCGCACTTGGCACAATTTGAAATTTTGGAAAATGGGACAATGTTCAGGAGCTCTTGTAGGCCACGTGACAAAAGTTTGGGGCAAATAGATGGGTCGGCCGACCCATACTTTTCATCCCCAAACTTGTCACGTTTAGGGAAGCATTTGGCAAATGAGTGAGGAAGTGGCCACGTTCATATGACCCATTATTGGGGTCGGCCGAACCACCGTTGGCAACCTAGTGCCACCCATCAGCTCCAGAATGTTGTGCCAACGTTCCCCCAACGTTTTCTCGCGATATCGAAAAGGAGAATGTTGGCACTCGTCTTCTCAACCCCTTCCTCTCCTTCTTCCTTCCACCTCCATCCTTCACCATTCCCGCACCTTCCTTCGACCTTGATCCTTAAGAGAAACTCCACCATGGCCCCCTACTAGTAAAAATTCCATTGTCCCTTGGGTAAGGGTCCCTTCAGTCCGAGAGATCATTTTTCAAGACCCTAATGGCTGCCATGGAGGTCAAGATGCTTGAGGTTGAGCCCTACGGAGTATACCAGCTCCTACACGCCTTCGACGCCCACCTTTCATGAAGAACCACAAGGGAATTGGCGGTGGGCCGAACAAGGGAAGTTGCTTTGTTCCCCTGTTCACCTCAGGGGAGAAGAAGTAGTTGTGGGAGAAGCTCAACACTCCATAAGGTGAAAGGATAGTCCTCCATGTTAAAGAAGCCGTCAAGGCTCTCTGAGGATGACTATTTAAGAAGAGAGTCATGAGGAAGGTCCTTAGTGCGGTTTGCATACTTAGAAACAATCATGGGGCACGAGGACCTCCACCTTGGATCTTTTTCCTTAGATATCTTAAACCTATTCACAAATATGGTAGGCACATAGCTAAGTTCATTCAATCTTTATCATGGGAACTTGTGCCTATGATCCATTCAAAAAAATGAATAGAATTTCGTTCTGCTGGTGTGTTACCACCGGCAGGACACCTGCACTTGATGTTTTCCCTGTCTTTGCAATTCAGAACACTCAGGAACCCAAGTGTGGGGGGGGTCGGTCGACCCCCAACTACATCTTTGAACTTTTCTGAACATACCACGACGTAGCACATGGCCTGACATGTTGGCATGACGAAATCTGAGCCAAGTAGGGGGTTCAGTCGACCCCCACTTTGGTGGCCAACGGGAACACAAGTTTGCAGAAGTACATTTTCAACAGAGGGAATTCAAATGGCAGCAACAGGCAAGCCAAGTGGGGTCGGCCGACCCCATCAGGGACCTCTGGGCCCACTAGTCAACATCCACTCATCGACTTCATGTCTCCTGACTGGTTTGCCACTCCTACTCCCCTCTGTTCTTTCCTTTTTACTTTTATTTGCTTTTCTTAGATAAAATAAAATAAAAATAAAAATAAAAAAATAAGAAGACTTGCATCTGAAAATAAAAATGACATGATTCATGACATTTAAAGGGTAAAAGCGTCACAAAGTCTAACTCTTGCATATGCTTATGCTTGTGGGTCACATATCTTGATAGGAATATCATATTGACTAAGTTGTTGACTATTGTGATATAGTTCTTAGCTCATGATTCATACCTTTTCTATTCAAAGTGCTTAGAGATTTATTTTCTAAAAATGTCATAAAACTATAGTGTCACTCACTTCTCAATAGTGATGAATTTCCTACCAAAGCCATAACTGTTCATACCATGGTTCAAAACCGTTTCTATATATGTTACTTGTACTTGAGTTTGGTCAAACCCTGTTGACCCTAGTTGAGAATTATGTCATAGTCCCAAGATCAAGATCACATACACACCACATATACACATGCTGCTTCTACACTGGAAGTACGCAAAAACATGCCATCCATCTCCATCATAAGTTTGCTTCATGCTTTAAGTTTAGAATATCTCTCTAAGTATGACTTACTAGATGAGACACAAAGGCTATTAAAAAAAAGGACACATGAAGGTCCATTACCTCATTCAAAAAAAAGAGTGGACACATGAAGGTCAATTACTTTGAAAAAAAATGCTAGCCATGTCCTCAATTTAAATAAAGTAGAGAGAGATCTTATCACTATATTGCATCATTTTCCACACACTTTGAAACGACCTCGATTTCCGCGAAGGGAAATCCACAGGCTCGTATTGTAATTTCAACAGATTGCTTGGGACAATCCATGAAATTACCCATATCTCAGTTGTCACCAGGATCCATACAACGGTAATTAAGTCTTACATAAACATTTATTACATCGCCACATTGGCGGAATCAACATTCAGAGAAGCTTTAGAAGATGCGGAAGCGATTCATCCTTCACGGCCAACTTGAGTGTAGCACGTGACCCTATTCCTCGTCATCATCTCCCTCGAAGTCGTACTCATTCTCGTCACCTAACATCAAATTTATCAGTACGATTTGTACTGGCCACGGAGCCCACCTATGCAGCATTTGCTTTGTGGAAAGTGGATGCAAGGCTATACAAGCAGACCTATAGGCTGAGGTTTTCCTATGCAGCTGTAATCAATGTTTAATTAGTCAAGTTTTATCACCAGTTAACACCATCATCCCTTTTCCCATCACCACACCTCACATACCCACACCTCACTCTCATTCGACAGGCCCAACTCCCTCTCAGGGCCTATCTCAGCGGCACACTACCACAACGGGTACACTGTCGGAAAAATGTTATCCAGGGGGAGAAAAGAATATGCTCTCATCTAATAGTGGTTGCAGAAACATTAGGAAAGGTCCATAGGCCATCGAGTTGGCTTATGTATCGATCGATCAACCAGTACACTCTGCAGAGGTTTCACTACTCACAAGATTAGCCATCATCGATGCTGTACAATCATCTAGGCAGAATTCCGGGTGCTTGCTTGCCTAGGTCGATGCCACCCTGCCACTCAGCCCTGGGACATTTCAGATCCAACACCATCACACTAAGACTGGGAGACACAGTACCGGGCCCCATCAGTGGTATTGCGCATCTAGAACAGTACGGGAATCTGCCATCCGTCACCGCCCACCCTTATCACCTCTCAACCTAGCAGTAGTGGCACCGCCCTACCAAGTAGTCCAGCCGTCTCCCGCCCATCAGAAGCGAGTGAGTAGCAAGGGAATCCAGATGTTTCCGGTCACTAGTCAGATCCTAGGTTGTGACCAAGTAGGCATCTCCACTTAGGGGATACTCTCCCCGTGCCATCACGGCACCTCCGCTCACGGGACTTCAATGCACATCCCGGAACCACCTCATAAGTCATTACCCGCCACAGGTACTCTCGTGGGGATGCCCAGGTTGCACCCCCGGCACGACTTGCCCCACGGGCTTGTCTCACATCCCACTTGGTCGACATCAACCCTTAGCACGCACCCAAGACGCACGCAGCACTCTCTCCCAGTGGTTATAATCAGTTATGCACCGTCCCAATTCCACCACATAGCATATAGCAAGTAGTAAGTAGTGGAAGAGTAACAGTAAATTAAGCAGCAGCTAACCTAGCAGCGGATAGCAGGGTAAAGTCTTATCAAGGCAGGGAATTCAAATATACTACCATGCAACCAATCCATACATAATCATAAAGCAATAGCAACAATGTCATTTGCAATGCGTAAATAGGATCTAAGGATTTGGTGGGACGTGGCACCTTCGTAGTCGTCTCCTAGCTCCTGAAAGTACTCGTGGTCGTCTTCCTTAGTCAGATCCTCCTCCGGCTCTGAAATCGAACATGAAATAGTCGCGTCAGCGACTCCTATAAAGGATTTCAGAAAAATCCAATAAAATAAAGAGCCAAATGCACACAAACATAGTCTTAGATTGTAGATCTCATTTTTCTGAGAATTTTGATATATGGTGCGCAATTTTTGGACATCGAATGAATAAGTTATGAATTTCCGAGGATTATCCTATTTTCTGAAAATGGGAAAATTGGTCGGTTAATCAGGGGCAGCTCGGGATTGGTCCACGTGGCGCGCGGGTCCAGTAGTGCGGCATGCTGGTGCCTCGTCAGAACACAGACCCGATGGTCGCCCACTAGGTGTTCGATGCTGGTTCCCAGAGAGTCGCTGGCGTCGGCGTAGCTCGGCGGTTGGTCGGGCGAGCTCGACGGTGGTCGGGGGTGGTTCTCGGTGGTCGGGGGTGGTTCTCAGAGGTCGGGGGTGGTTCTCAGAGGTCGGGGGTGGTTCTCAGTGGTCGGGGGGGGGCGTCGGCGTAGCTCGGCGGTGGTCGGGGGTAGCTCGGCGGTGGTCGGGGGTAGCTCGGCAGTGCTCGGCGTAGCTCGGCGGGGCTTGGCGGAGCTCGGCTGGGCTCGGGCGAATCGGAAATTCGGGGCGCCGAGGGTGCCGCTCTCCTGAGCTCTCCCGGGGAGGCTCGGGCGAATCGGAGATTTGGTGCGCCGAGGGTGCTGCTCTCCCGAGCTCTCCCGGGGAGGCTCGGGCGAATCGGAGATTTGGTGCTAGCAGGGTTCCAGGGCGTCTGTTCAAGGCGGCGGTGTCTCTCCGGTGCGGCGGACGATGACAGGGCGGCGATGACCATATTTCGGCAAGACAGGGCTCGGCTTTCCCCAATTGGCGTGCTGAGGCAGTCGTTCGACCAGATGGTGGCGGGTTTGAGTCGTGGTATGGCCTCCTCTCCCTCGGCATACGGCGGTTCTCCGACGAGGTGGAGGCGCACGTAGCCATGGCGACAGACATGATTCGAGGCTCGGCTATCTAGCGGCGGTGCCGAGGCAGACTTGGCGAACCTCGGCGGCCTTTCTCCGCAGCGCGAGGCGATCGGGGGTACTCGAAACGGGTTTAGGCGAGGCGGATCGTATCGGCGGCGATCACGTTTCCCCGAGAACGCACCTCTCGATGTTCCGGGCTATGGAGGTTCGATCTCCCGCAACTAAGCTTGTCCGAGGTGGTCGGTGAGTTGGTGGTCACGCTAGCGGGTCGCGGTATTGAGATGCTCCAGTCATCGGCGGCGATGTCGCCGCGACTGGGAGGTTCCGGCGGGGCTAAGGAGGTCTTCTAGGAGATCTATACGCCTCCAGGGTCTATGGCGATGGTATACCAACTACCAATTTTGGCTACCGAAATTCCCAAGGTGCTCGGTTGTGGCGGCGGCTGACGACGGCAAGGTGATTACGGTCTCGTTTTGGCATAACCGGACGTGGTTCAGTCAAATTGGCGTGACTAAACGGGCATACGTCCGCTTAGTGGTGAACTAGTGACAGGGCAGGGCCTCCTTTTGGCTCCGGTCCGCGGCGGCGCTCCGGCAAGGTCGCGGCGCACTGCGGACGAGGCTTCCTCTAGCGCTTAGATCCGCGTAGCTAGCTCAAGGGGTCATGGCGGTGCTCCACGACGCTCTAACCTATACGGGTGCTAGTCGGATTGCTCGGAACGGGTGATTCGACGTCGGAACGCAACGGTGGCGAGCGCGCTCCGCCGAGAACGCGTCGTGCTGCGTTCTCGGTCTAGCAAGCTTGTAGTCCGGGGGTTTCGGCCAATCGCATGAGTGCATGGTGCAGGTGATCTTCCTGAGCCGGTAAAGGCTCGTGCCTGCGTGTCCCGTGGGTGGAACGCCATGGCAAAAGCAGGGCAAGGTTCGGACATGGCGTGCGATGGCTCACCGTGGTGTCGGTGAAGCTAGGATGGCGGTGCAGTGGCGAGTCGGAGCCGTGCAGAGCGATCGCAGTGCCGTGCCGCTCCTCGTCCGCAGCTCGGGCTTCTCCTCCGTGTCCGGCTCCGGCGTGCTCTGCGGCAGCGGCGCTCTGGTAGCTTCTCCTCCTCTGCTCCGCCTTTCTCCTACGCTCTCTCTCTCTCGGTTTGGTGCAGTGTGCCGGTCTGTGCCGCGGTGGCGGCGAGGGGAAATGAGGGTAGGACTTCGGGGTGAGCTCCTTTTTATAGGCGAGCTTGGCCAGCTCCAATGGCGAACGGTCCTGATCGCGCTCGACCGATCGAAGGGCCGTGGCTCGAGTGGATCTAGGGCTCCGGATGGGCGCGGGTTCGCTTGGCGGCCGAGAAAGGAGGGGACAGGAGGGGAACAGCGGGGTCAGGGCTCTGCCATGCGTGGCGCTGTCGGTCACGCCATTTGCGTGACCCGGTGGCGTCGTCTTCGTGTGGAAGAGAAACAGTGGAAGGGCGAGAGCGGCTGACAGGCGGGGCCGGGTGGTCAGCGGCTGCGGGGAAGCGGGTGAAACGGTTGCGCGCGTGCGGTCGGCATCGCGCGTGCGCGCAGTGTTGGGCCGGTCCAGTGCGGGGAGGCGGGGTAGAGCGCGCGCGCGGGTGAGGTGAGGAGAAGAAGGCCGGGCTGGTTTGGGCTGGCCTAACTCTCTCTCTCTATTTTCTATTTTCATTTTAGTGTATATATACATATATTGCCCATTTTAAATATTGAGTAAATACAAACATAAATTGCAATAAATCCCAAATGTGATGCATAGGCTATTATTCTATGTGAATGGAATTAAAATGCAAGCTATACTCCTTTATTTACCAAATTCATAATGAAACCTATATGCTTGCACAAGAAAAATGGGTTTTCATAATAAATAAATGAAAAATTTTAATTGGTTGGGATTTTTAGATTGTGTGGATTTTTAGGGTTGTTACACACTTGCACATCTTGATCTAGGATTATGATAGTTTTCTCCTTGGATCCTTGTTTTGACTTTACAATATATGCAATGCAAGTATGCTATCTTATCCCTACCTGAGCTCCACATAAGCCTAATAGATTAGGATAAAACAAAGAAGGCAACCTCATGATATGCCTTGGTGAGGAATCATATAGCTTTTCAGTGACCTGAGAGTACTATTTGAGGAGTAAGAATGAACTATGTGCTTTCTTTTAAAACCATTATAAAAAACTCTAAGTGCTAAGGATATGAAAATGGAAAGATGACTTTACTTTGAGAACTGTTCCATTTTTCAACATCTGAAGGATATATGCTAGACAATACCACATACCCCACTTGTACGAGATATGTCTTGAGTAAAGCTTTGTGTTAGCTAATACCTTAAACATGTCATTTCATCATTCTCTCTCTAACCTTTGCTCGAGGATGAGCAAAGACTTAAGTGTGGGGGGATCTTGTTGACGGTAGTTATACCATGTTTTTACCCCATTAAAACTGTCAACAAGGCATTCTTTCTGGAAGGAAACCATCAAACACATAATGACTTAGGTACAAATAACTTGGTTCCACATGTACTTGTCATTATTTGGTTGTAGGCACTCAGAACAGGTACTTTTCAGTGTCCGGAAGCTCTGTATGAAGGTTGGGCGACCAACCAAGTATGGACAAATGACTAAGGCTGGACGAAAAGCTCGTAGCTCGGTAGCTCGCTCGACTCGGCTCGTTAATGGCTCGGCTCGACTCGGCTCGTTTATATTTTTTAATGAGCTGAGCCAGCTCGCGAGCTCGCTCGAGCTGGCTCGCGAGCCTAACGAGCCAAAGTTGTTGGTATTAAAGTTATATTAATTTTGTATGATGATGTCTTGCACTCTGCCATTAGTTGATGTTTAGACTTATACTCTTTAAACTCAGGATTATTATGACTTTTTCTCTTTATTTTAAATGAATGTATGGATAATCAATAATAGATTATAGATGTATTATGTATTATATGAATGTGTATAATATATATCATATATCATTTTTTTCCCTTTGATTTATGGCTTGCTTTTGAATAATTGCTATTATTAAAATTTAGATAAATATAGATATTTATTTTTTTGTATTTTTTATGTCTGGCTCGTGAGCCAAACGAGCCGGCTCGAGCTCGCTAACGAGCCGAGCCGAGCAGGCCTTCTGGCTCGTTAGCATAACGAGCCGAGCCGAGCTGGCTCGTTAGCTAACGAGCCAAACGAGCCGAGCCAAACGAGCCGAGCCCAAACGAGCCGAGCTGGCTCGTTAATCTAGCCCTGCAAAGGACAAACCAACTTCACAATCATTAATATCATAGCTTCTGGAGACGATGTGCAAAAGATGGGCACAACGAGTGGTTCGGCCGAACCATCCATGGGCAAGTTAGCACCACCATTGTGCTTAGAATTGCATGAGGAAGCCACCTGCAGAAGATGGACCTTTGGTTCCACCAAAGGTGGTTCGGCCGAACCACATATGGTGACACCAGGCCATGACATTTCAGCGCATGAGTCATATCAGCATACACGAGGAAGATCAGGGCAAATAGAGCACATGCATGGTTCGGCCGAACCATGCATGGGGCCCACAGGACTCTGGTGACGTGGCACGACCCAGGAGAAGTACTCCCAAGCCAAGTTCCACCCTCGGATCTCAAGTTTGTTTCCTCTTAACGGTGAAAGATGAAGTCACATGGATCCATGGACCCACATTTCCATCATCCGAGGTGATCAGGGGGTCCCACCACTTCATACCCACACTAGAGATGGAGGAGAGGGCCCACAAGCAAGGGGGCTGGTCCCACCTATCAAAGGGGGGTCGCCTGAACCACTAAATGTGGCCTCCCGGGCCCACTTTCTCTCCACCGACTTGGTATGTCTTCTAGAAGACCAGGCTGGGCCCATAGGTCAGTGGGTGGGGTCAGCCGAACCCCTCCCTGTGTCCATCCAGGTCGGTTGGCACTCCACCGGCTCCCTGCACGCTTCCCACGTGGTGGTTGATCTAAGGCGTCCATCCAAAGGCGGTTTGGAGGTCGGTTTATCCAAGGGTGGAGGTGGAGAGGCACACAGATCGCTGACGTGGCAATGGAGTAGCCCCTACTCCACTCCCCCTATAAATACCCCCACAGGCCTTCACTTTAGAGCATGATTCAAAGGAGAAAACACTATGTAGTAGCTTAGCTCTGCTGTAGTGCTGTGCTAGTTGGGAGAGAGTGGGGGATGTCTTCAGGAGAAAGCCCTAGGCCTGTCGGGAATCTTCTCCAAGGTGTACCTCAGTGGATGCGAATCTTCAAGTAAGTCCTACATCCGAGTCCTTCTAAGTATTTGATATTCTGGTTCTGGTATTTTAAGTATATACTGTCTTCACCCGTACATTGCTTTAATTAGTGAAGTGCTCTAGTCTTTCACGAAGGTTAGAGTAGTAAGTGTAGTGTAGACGCGGTGTCTAGACTATATCTTGCTAGTGTAGGCCGCTTGTCGCACGGATTGTTTGTGGTAGCCAGCAAGTGGTGACAGCCTTGTCTGGTCTTCGTATTCCACCACGTGTGTAAGACAAGTTATTAAAACGGCAAGGCATCAAGACAATAGTACAGCCGCCTCGGGTAGGGGTTTTGTCTCCTACTGTTTCGCCCTGTCGCCTCTTGTGAAGGGAGGAGCTGAGTAAGCTCTTTATACTTAGAACACCAAAACCAAATATCCTTTGCTACATAAGAACCTCTCTACCTAGTTATCATAGCTCTTTTGTCTCATCACTGGACGGTCTTGAACCTAGTTAGAACACTTCACGTTCCCTGTGAAAATACGATACCTGAAATACTCCCGATGAAGGCTACATTGACTACCGTACGCTTGCGGTATATCTGTTTGCCACTTCTGGTGTCAACATGGTGCATGGGTGTGATAGGGTTGATGGGAAAAATGGATGGTAGTGAATGATGGTGGATGATAGTGGATGATAATGGAGGTGGGGGTGATGGGTGTGATGAGTGTAGGTCCCATGTGTCTCCCGTATTCTACCATAGACAAATATCATATATATACGAAGTATGAAAATAATACTTTTATGAAACTACAAAATGTAAGGAATTGAAATATGAATTTTTATAATTTTGTGACTCTGTGGTGAAATAACTCTACCGGGAGTTTTTTACGCTCTAGGAAAAACCTATATGAGACTCTAAAAATATTACTATGCAAATTTTTATTTTGTTTTTATTATGCATATGAGGAATATAAATGCGGGAAATAAACGTGGGTAAATACCAAGTTACCTCTCGGCGAAGGTTCGGGATTTTCTTGTCCGCCGAATCGGGCTTCATCTTCTGGTCAGTTAGCGGGTGAATCCTCCGATCCAGGAGATGGTGATCTAGCTGGTTCGTCCTTTCCATCCACCATATTTGCTGTGAGTTGTTGTTCTGGCCTTGGTCGGAAAGCAAACCGCTCTTCCTTGCCGTTTATGTTGAATCTGATTTCTCCTGCCCCGACATCAATGTGAGCATTGGTTGTGCTCAAGAAAGGTCTCCCTAGGATGAGGGATACTTTCGAATCTGGTTGCATGTCTAGGACCACAAAATCTACTGGCAGGAAGAAGTCTCTTATCTTCACTGGAATGTTTTCCGCAATTCTCTCGAGGTAGCGAATTGATTGATCTGACATTTGAATGCACATTGATGTGGGTTCCAGGGTGGAATATCTGAGCTTTTCAAAGACTGACTTGGGCATCACACTGACACTTGCTCCAAGATCGCATTGTTGAAGTATTGTTCTCCATCGAGCAATCAATAGTGGGGCATCCTGGATCCTTCTTCTTCGTAGGTGCTATATTGAGGATAGCCGCACTACATTCTTCTGTCAGCTTGATGACTTCGGTGGTCGGCAGTGGTCTCTTCTTATTTAGGATGTCTCTAATGTATCTTCCATAAGTGGGGACTTGAAGGGCATCCAATAGTGGTATGTTGACATAAAGCTTTTGGATGACTTCAATAAATCTGCCAAACTACTCATCTGGTTGATTCTTTCGGATTCTTTGTGGGAATGGTAAGAAGTTGATGTCATGGAAATCTTGTGTCATTTCATGCTCTTGTGGTACAACTTCTTCCACTTTAGAGTCTCTCTTTTCTTCTGGTTCTGCTGGTGCTGCCGGTACCCTAGTTGTTCCTCGTGGATGTGTTCCTTTTGGATATGGGGGATCTTGGGTTGATTTACCACCTCTTGTAGTTATAGCTTTGACCTGCTCATGGTTAGTGGCAAAAGGCAATGCAGTAGACAACTATGCTATTTGTGATTCTATCTTCTTATTATGAACAAGTTGATCTTTGATAGCAGAAGAAAAGTTATTCATTTTAATATTGTTAACACCGAATTTTGGGCTGGGAGCCGATAGCCGATACCGGAGGAGGATAACCGATCTCGAAAACAGATTCCATCCAGCGGAAGGAAGGAAAATAGCCGATTGAACGGTGAATCGGTTATCGGGCGAAGGTGACAGGAGGCGTGCAGCGTCGGTATTGGTGACGTTATCCAGAGTCCGCACTGCCAAGATGGGATCACGATCGGAGTCCATTATGAAAGGGAAGTTGGGACTCCAAGTTACCTTAGATATAGGATAGTTTGTTGGTTTCCTTATCTATTAATGAGTTGTAATTCGATTAGGACTCTAGCTACGCTCAGGGTATAAATATGAGCCCTCAGCCATTGTAAAAAATACAACAACAACATTAATACAACACAACTTTTGGCTCCGGCCAACAAACCCTAGAGTCAGTCGAGTCCGGCGAGTTACTTCATCCAGGCTGGGTGTCATCCGGTGGATGCAGGCTTGCTTGTAAGTATCGTCAACCCCCTGTTAAACTATGTCTTTTTAGCGTCATCCGGTGGACGTGGAAGCATGGCAGACCAGGGTCCTTGCTAAGCTCTGTTTCTTTGGTGTCATCCGGTGGACGCAGGAAGCACAGTGAGTCAAGGATGATTCACGCTGGTTTACCCGATCAATCTGTGTTAACCGTCATCCGGTGGACGAGATACAGATTAGGACGGTTTTCACGCGCGGATTAGTTATCGATTCGTGTTTGTTTGCTTGATTAATCTATTAGTTAATGTCATCCGGTAGACAGGCTATAGATTGAGATGGTTTGCATGCATGGATTAGTTATCGGCTCTAGTTAAATTTGGCAGTTTAGCTGGATTCATTAAGTTACCGATGTTGCTTATGTTTATTGTTTATTATTTAAAGCAATCATCAATTTGCCCGTCTTGATCCATATGCGTCGGCTTATATCTAATAGATCTATATGTTCAACGAATTATGTTTGCCATTGTTTTATATTGATAATATAGAATGCTTTGCACCAGCCGGTTGTATTTTGGATCTAGATTAGATAGGGTCGCACTCAAGTAATAAAATAAGCATTGTCTAGATTCAAAGGTTAACGGATTTAAGTTGCAACTTCATCATGACTGCCTCGATCCGTTTGATCTCCACTGTTGCAAGATTGTGATTTAGATCTATTAGCCGGAGAGTTGAAACATTGTCTACTTTATAGGCTCGTATGTTGCCCGTATACACTGAATCGACTGAAGTAGCCGATTTCTTCTTGTTTTACATTGAGACACCTTATGATCATGTCAGCTTGCTGTGACTACATCTTTTATAGCATATTTCCGTCTAATGCAAGTATATGTCATTGAATTCATGTTTGAATCGGTTAACTTGAGTTATAATGCATGTTTCGCTACAATCGGTTCATAACATGACGGAATCGGCTTTCTAGTCGATCTCCCATACATCGGCTCTTCGAGCCATACAGTTGGAACTACCTGGACATACCGGTTAGTTCCGCCCTGTGATTACTGATTACTATCTTTTTCCTTGTCAATTGCAGGTCAAATTGACTGGCACGCTTGGGTGTTACCGGCACTCTCAGACCGGGTTCGAAGCTAGCTGGATCTGCGAGAGCTCTACTGCCGTCAAGGGTCGTTTCCGGCTTCGCTGGTGTGTTGGGCTTAGGGAACCACTTTTTGCGCCAACAAATATTTATATTTTCCTAGATTCTATCATTAGAAGCAAGTTTCTTAGCAATATTATCATTGATTTTAGCTTGTTCTAATATCAAATCTCTCAAGGATGGTTGTTTAGGATAGTTACCTGAATATTTACCTTGGTAGCTAGATTGCTATTGTTGATTCCATCCTTACTTCTGTGGAGTAGAGTTATTGAGAATAACGTTGATGTCTTCTTGCGGTGGATCAAACTTCACTCCCAAGTACTCTCCCCATTTGTTCTGTGTATTGAATGCATTTTGAATAGCTTGACGATCCTTCTTGTAGTTGCCCCGTTGTGCGAGCCAACCTAATAGTACGTCCATCTTGGTTGATAATGCACACAGTTCTATAGTTGTCTCCTCACTCTGATGACAATGTTGAGTATTGTCATGGGTCCAACTTTGATTTCTTGATATTTTCTCCATAAGTGCTTCAGCTTTCCCAGGGGTGAGTGACAGGAATGATCCTTTAGCAGTTGCATCAAGTTGGTTACAACTCCTTTGAATTAATCCATGGTAGAAACCTTGCAGGAGTAACCAATCTTCTATTCCATGATGGGGACAATCTGAGATGTATTCTTGATAGCACTCCCATGCTTCTGAAATGGTTTCTTCTTTCTGCTGCTGAAAGTCGGTAATCTTTCCTCTTAAGGCATTGGTTTTGCCTATAGGGAAAAACTTTTCTAGGAAGGCCTTAGAACATTTTGCCCATGTGTTGATGTGATCTTTGTTGGCGTAGAACCACTACTTTGCTCTTCCCAAGAGTGAAAATAGGAACAAGTGGAGTAGTATGATGTCTTGAGCAACGTTCTTGATGGTGATTGTTGACATTAGTTATTGCTCATTTTTACCCATCAACTAAACATGAATCAAGGGCATAAAACAATCCACAACATAGTTATAGGGTTTGATTCTAACAAGTTTCACGAGTTTTGGTGTTCTCACTTGTTTTGCAGGGTATGAAGGGATATTTAATTTTTCACCTATTAAAGGTATCTCAAATGAGAAATCAGAGTTCACCATTGCATAATGTTCATCGAGACGATCGAAACAGACCTATGGTTTGCTATTTTTGGAGTCCGAAATAAAGAGATATGGATTTTACAAACACCGGAAGATTCTAGAACCTGACCTGCGGGATTAATTAAAGGCTATGGAATTAATTGGGCCTAAATCAGAATTTGGTCCATTAAGGCCTATGTGCACTTGGTGGAAATGTTTAGTACCACATCCCTTGCTCAAGGTGGAGGAGGGGAGGCCGCCCCCTATATAAGAAGACCAGGACCCCCAGGCGCCAATAGCATGATGGAGAAGAGAGGTGTCCCTCGAATGGATAACCTCTCAACTCTAGAGAATTAGGGCTAGACTTTCCAATGTCGTAGATTAATTCTAGTTGAGAGTTAGAGGGAGCGGAGCTGCGCTTCGGTTCTGGAGAAGTCTTCAGGGGTCCGGTATATCTTTGTATCTCATCTTTGTAAGACTTATGCTTTAATATTTATTTATCTTCTTCATTTACTTTTATGCCTTTTATATATCTGGTTAGTATAATTGTTACATCTTGGAATGGGATCTCTGCTCGTATTGAGTGCTTTAGTTATTGCGCATGACTAGAGTAGTAATCGATAGTGTATACGTGGTGTCTAGGCTAGTGTTTACCTGAGTTTGCGCCCAATTCGTACGGTTAGTTGTTGTAGCCCTAGAGGTGACAGCTCTGTCGGTCTTCGTATTCCACCACGTCGGAGTTGGTGTTTCGTAGAACTTTTTGGCAGCCTTCTCCCAATTACCCCTTCGCAGTCTATTCGAGAATTGGAAAGGTATTGTTGCTCCAAAGTGCTATTGTGTGATTGCTTCACCTAACAATCCTTCAGTTATCTTAGAACCCCAAGTAATAGAGAAATAATTAGGAACCTTGAACTCTCCCGTTGTCCTCTCAATTTGCTAGACTACTCATTTATCATTCAAGTGATTATTATGCATAACTCCTATCATTTATTACTTACCCTTACTATAGTCTAGTTGGTATACTAAGTTAGTAGATACATGAGGGTAGCTATCAGATTCTTTAACCATTGCTTTCCTGTGGCAAAATACAAATAACGATACTCTGGAATACGCCCGGGTAAAAGCTACAATGGTATTCTGTGCGCTTACGGAATCTTTCATATTCTATTTGCACTTAATTTATACCAACAAGCTTTTTGGTGCCGTTGCCGGGGAAGCAATTGGCATAAGAGTTTAATAGTGATCCTGATGTCTGCTAATTTAGTGTACCACTAGCTTTAGTAGGATTACCCCTTTCTGTTTAGTTGTGGAATAAGATAGGACAGCAAAATCTGTTTCGACCTTCCGGCAGTTTCCACAAGAAGAAATATTGAAGAGCCGAGGGTGCCTGAACATTCAAGATTCATCAACAATGTAACCCTACCATCTCACAGGTTTGCACACAAATATATATCTCTTTCTAACCCTGTGTAGATTGGAGAAGAAGGTCGTCGTCACAAGAATTCAAATCACATCTTAAGTGACGGACATAGAAGCTGCGATACTCACATCTCATGGTAAGTATGATCAAGAAAGATGATAAAGTCTCGCTTATAGACTTAAAACTTTTTGAGTAGTTATCTTTTAATTTCTTGCATCCCATAGCATATTCACTTTATTCCATGCACCGAACACTATTTAGTTTATGTTCCCTCATATCGAATCCATAGCATATTTAGTTCTTGCATACATCCATACCACTTGCATATTAAAAATAAAAAAATTATCCCTCATTATGATCATACTCTTTCGTCTCTATTTTTGAGTAAATCTCTGCAATTCTTTCATGCTACCCTTTGTCTGCTATAGTGTGTTTAGGTTTGGAAGTACTGTTATACATTTGTTAAAGTAAGCATGGTGCTTAGTTTAAACTAGGAGGTTTGTGGCCTTATTTCCAAAGGCTTTTTAAATTAAGCATGGTGCTTAGGTTAAAATGGCTTCCTTAATCGAATTAGACATGGAGTTTAGTTTGGTTATTGAACTAAAGCTTGCTTTAGTAGATATTGGATATTTTGTTGGACTAACCCCTGCAGAAGCTTTCAAATTCAATCTGGGAAAGTCCCGAGATGAACTCATATAAGAGATGAATCAAGGCGTGTGATGAACTTCAACAATTTTGCACGAAGAAGACACATCAGCTCATCCTTCATGTAGGGAAGAACTGTAAGTATCAAAGTTTATTCACTTTGTCTTTTGCTGCAAGTTACCTTTGCCTCGAAACGGGGACGGACTCACCGAGACGAGCTAGCCGTGTCGAGGTTGCCCATGGCGGCGTTCGGTCAGAGCAGAGGAAGAAGAATGCGGCGTGGGGCTGACTCTGGCAACAACAAGCCAACCCAAATGGCTTGGGAGGTACGCAATGGACTGAATTAGACGGCTGCACGATGGAGAGGGTGGAGGTGGATGGGTGAGTGGCAATTTGGCAAGCAACCAAGGTGTGTCCACCGGCGACCGAGAGAGAGTGAGGAAGGAAAAAGAGAGGTGGTCGTCGCCTTTAAGCGGCCAGGGAAGGAGGGCATAAGGGCGAGTAGCACCCGGGGCCCCCAGCGCACTGCTGCTCGATGGTGACAGGGCACTGCCCCGGCCGAACGACGCTGGCGCGCGGCGTGGCACACGCGCGCGGCGTGCCTTGCCCCTGTGTAGGGGCCCTGTGTACTATAGATAGTGAGGGGTCAAACCCTATGTCCCACTGACCAGGAAACCCATCCCCGATAAGGGGACCACTGGTCGGAAGAAGCAGTTCGCGCGCAAGCGCCGTCGTTTGGAGATGTGAGTAATCCATGACCTTTTTTCTATCAAGTATTCTTGTCTGTTTGTTGGTGACCAAGAGTTCCATGTTCGTCTATCCAGGGGCCCTCGACTGATGACGTTGAAGGGACGGCGAGTGGTGGAGTGGTCGGAGAGAAATCACCAAAAAGTGGAGCTAGCGGTGGAATCTCTGCCTCGTGGCCTTCCGACCACGAGTCTCCGAAGAGACCAGAAGAGCCAGAGCCAGATGCCTACACTACATGAGGTTCCGAGAGAGGACTCTGCGGCCGGGCGTCAATCACCGCCACCAGAACAGCCGCCATAGTCTACCTCGACACCACCAGCTTCACCGCCAGGTCGAGGCGCAGAGCAGCAGCAGGAGGACATCAAAGGAGGTCGCCAGCCCGAGTCTGAGCCTCATGGCTCAGTGCCACTGTTGGGCTCCGATCCGGGAGCGGATGCTCACGCCGGCAGCTCTTCACAGGGAGATATCCCGGGGTCAAGTCAGGAGCACCGGGACCGGCCGTCTTCAAGCGCAGCTCCTCCCAAGCCAGATGCTGAGGAGATCACCCGAGAAGCTGCAGGAGAGGTTCTGCCGGTGGTGCTTCTCACCTGGCGATGAATTGGCGATACCTACTCCATTGCAGTGGAGGAGGAGATGGCGGACGATGAGCTGGATGCCTTAAAGGCTGACATAAACGAGACCCGCACCGACCTTAGGAAGGTGCTCCGCCGTCTAGGCCATCAGTCTTTGCGTGTGCAGGTAACAGCTCCTTCCTCCGGGGTTGCTTGAGACGTTTCTGTTGCCTCTTAACATGCGTCGTTGCGGTCGACCAGGTGATCCACGATACAGCGGAGGACCATCGGCAGACCCTCCATCGCCTGGCCGGCAGCTGCCATGAAGAATGAAGAACTGCAAGCTGGAGGTGAAAGGCTTGGCGAGGCGATGGGTGCCCTCCACGAGTAGCGCGCCTCTTGCAAGAGCACGTTGCTGTCTTGGAGGATTTCGAACGGTAGTTGTTCCAGGAGAAAAAAAGGTATGGAGCTGATCGGAGTCCTTGTCATTTCATCTTGGTGTGCTCTTCCTTCTTAATTTCGGAGCTTTCATGTGCAGAGCTGCAAACTTCCTTTGAAAGCACGGTGAACCGAGATTTGTGTTCCTTTGAGTTGCCTTTCTGGCTACATTCCCTTGCTAGGATCTGTTGGCTCATCTTCTTCTCGATGCAGTTAAGGAGCTGGAAAACGAAACGTCGATGTTGCGGGAGGTGGCCTGGAGGAATGATGAGATCCGCCAAGGTAAGCTTCTTGCGTCTTGAGTTGTTGTGCTGATATTATTGCTTATGTCCGCTGGCTTCTTGATCCCAGATACTCAAGCGAGAACAGAGGCACAGCTTCGGGACCTATCAGGTCGCTTGGAGGCATCCGAGGGGCGCTACGAGGCGATGGAGGAGGGCATAAAGCCGGTTCTCGACATCATTGAGTATGCACCCACCAATCCGTCAGTTGGCTCCTTCGGCGACGGAGGGCCAAGGCCATTCTAGATCGTTCACCGTAGTCGTCGGGCTCTTCAGCACTTCAAGACTTTCTGTACCGACGTAGCGGAGAATGTAGCTGCCCACGTGCTCGGCGTTGTGCGCTCCCACTATCCTGGCATGAAGAAAGACATGGTAAAGGACGGGTACGCCCATGGGACCACCGAAGAGCAAGACGATCAACTGGAGGAGGAGGTGAAGCCGGCAGCGGAGCTCTTGGCGGTAGACATGCAACTCTTTCCCACAGAGGGAATTTAGATAAATCTGCAGAAAAATTGTCAATTGCCTGCATGTACTGATAAAACAATGATGTGTGATCGGAGAATCTTGTATGTAATGTTGTTCCGAACTTAGTTTGTGTGAATTTGTTTGTAATCTTTGTATGATTCACTTCGTTTCAGAGCGTCGTAGATGTTCTTTGATGGCGAGAGGTGCCCGAGCATGGTCGGGGCTTTTGGAATGGTCGGCGAGGAGCCCGAGCGTGATCGGGTCTTTTTGAAGAGATCGGCGACCAATGCCCGAACGTTGTCGGGGCTTGTGGAGACGCTGCTAAAACTACCCAAGCGTCCTCGGGGCTTATGTAGTAGCGAAGATTAATGGCCCAGGTGTCCCCGAGGCTTACGTGGTGGCGAAGCTGCCTGTACTTTGTCAGGTCTTACGCTTATCGATTGCGTAGGCAACCCAAAGTAATCGGGGCTAGCGATGGGGCGGTAAAGTTTGGCGGCCTGAACAGGTGCAGGACTTACGCGCTGACGAAGTTAGACTGGCCGAGCAGGTGCGGGACTTACGTGCTGACGAAGTTAGACTGCCCGATCATGTGCGGGACTTACGTGCTGTTGGCGGTGAGGAGCGATCGGTAGTTGCCTGAACAGCGCAGGACTTACGCGTTGGCGATGTTGTTAGTAGCTTGTTGAGCTGCATGTGCTCATATATATATATATACACACCTTATAGTTGCTTATATGTGTGTGTGTGTGTGTGTGTGTGTGTGTAACTTTTATTGAAGTGAAATACAGAAATACACATATCTGCCTCAACATGATGTCAAGGATAGAAACGTCGTAGGTGTTCAATGTGCTAGGAGTTGGGGATGTCGATGCCATCGAGGTTGCACAGCCTGTACGATCCTGGCCGAGTTACGGCCTTGACCATGTATGGCCCTTCCCACGGGGAGGATAGTTTGTGCATGCCCTCCTTGCTTTGTTTGCGACAAAGGATGAGGTCCCCGACCACGAAGAATCTGTTGTTGACGTTGCGGTTGTAGTATCGTCGCAATCCGTCCAGGTACTTGGTTGTGCGTACATAGGAGACTAGACGCTCTTCCTCTAGCCTGTCGATGTCTTCTGCTCGTGCGTCGTCGGATCTTTCTTCATTGTAGTTTTCAACTCTGGGAGCTCGGAAGGCGACGTCAGCTGGAAGCACAGCTTCAGATCCATAGACCATGAAGTAAGGAGATATGCCAGTGTTGCGGCTAGGGCTGGGTTCATAGACCCTAGATGACAACGGGCAGTTCAAGGATCCAGTTTCCTGGGTTTCGTTCTACGACTTCATGCCACACGCTTCTTGAGGCGCCGAGCAGCATCCCGTTTGCTCTTTCAACCTGACCATTGGCCCGAGGGTGAGCTACCGAGACATACTTCACCACGATGCTCCTTTCGTCTCAGAAATCCTAGAAGTCGCTTCCGGTGAATGTAGAGCCGAGGTCGGTGATGATGCTGTTCGGGAGGCCGAAGCGATGGGAGATGTCGTTGAAGAATTCTGCGGCTTTAGCCGTTGTAGCCTTCACCGATGGCTTGTATTCGATCCATTTGGAGAACTTGTCGATGGTGACGTAGACGCAACGGTATCCTCCCTTGGCTGCCCCGAAAGGTCCTATCATGTTGAGTCCCCATGTGGCGAAAGGCCAGGATGCGGGGATAGTCTGCAGTTTTTGAGCTGGGACGTGTGTCTGCTTGGCGAAGAACTGGCATGCTTCGCAGTGTCGCACAATCTTCTCGGCGTCTTGGACGCCAGTGGGCTAGTAAAATCCTGCTTGGAAAGCTTTGCCGACCAGTGTGCGTGAGGCTGCTTGATTGCCGCACATGCCTCCATGCACTTCTTGAAGTATCTGGACACCCTCTTCGCGCGTTACGCACTTCTGGAGGACTTCACATCTAGCATTTTTACGCATGAGCTTGCTGTCGACCAGAACGTAGTGTTTGGAACGGCGGACGACGCGTTCCAACTCGATCTTGTCTTCTGGAATCTTGGCTTCAAGTAAGTAAGCGATGAAGGGTGCTCGCCAGTCTTCCCCGTGGCTGGAGATGCAGGCTACAGTTTGATCGGGCGGAGCAGCTTCTGCTTCTTCTTCTGTCTGGATGGAGGGATTAACAAGGTCCTGGATGAAAATGCCGGGCGGGATATCGGCCCGCGAGGAGCCGAGCTTTGACAACTCATCGGCTGCTTGGTTCTCGGCGCGGACAACTTGATAAAGCTCGATGCCAGGAATTTGCCTTCTAACTTTCTGATTACGGCGACGTAGGCGTCCATCTTCTCGCTGGCGCAGTCCCAGTCTTTATTAACCTGATTGATGACCAGGGCGGAGTCCCCATACACCATGAGTCGTCTGATGCCTAGTTCAATGGCGATCTGCAGGCCATGGATGGCGGCTTCGTACTCGGCGGCGTTGTTAGAAGCTTTGAAATATATCCTCAATACGTAGCGGGGGTGTTCGCCAGAAGGTGATATGAGGAGCACACCAGCGCCTGCGCCTCTGATGCTGAGGGAGCCGTCGAAGTACATCATCCAGTGCTCCTCCTGCTCGAAGGGTGCTGGCTCCTGCATCTCTATCCACTCGGCGATGAAATCAGCCAGCACTTGTGACTTGATGTTGTTCGACTGCGGAACTCCCACTTCATGACTCTTCCATTAGCGCCTTTGTTGCGGAGGATGTTGCCGAGGGGATGTTGCGTGACGACCACGATTGGACATGCCTCAAAATATTGGCGGAGCTTGCGTCATGTGACGAGGATGGCGTATATCAACTTTTGCACCATCGGATAGCGAGTCTTAGACTCGTTCAGGACTTCACTGATGAAGTAGACCGGTCGCTGGACCGGATATGCGTGGTCGGCTTCTTCTCGCTCTACGACGATGGTCGTGCTGACTAATCTGTTGGTTGCGGCAATGTAGAGAGCAGCAGTATTTCATCCTTGTCGAGTGCGGTGAGTAGCGGAGGATGCACTAGGAACTCCTTCAGCTCCTTGAAAGCTTGATCCACCTCTTCCGACCAGACAAATTTTTCGTCGGCCTTGAGTAACTCGAAGAAGGAAAGCCCTTTTTTGCCTAGCCTGGAGATGAAACGACTCAGGGCTGTCATGCACCCGGTGAGCTTCTGGACATCCTAGACACAGGTCAGAGGCTTCATTCACATGACAGCCTCAATTTTCTCTGGATTGGGGAGGATGTCGTGCTTGCTGACGATGTTGCCGAGCAGGTTACCGGAAGGGACGCCGAAGATGCACTTGGAGGGATTCAACTTCCATTGAAAATTAGATAACTTCTTGAAAATTTCTTCAAGATTGGATATGAGATCTTCGGCCTTCCTGGTTTTTATGACGACGTCATCAATGTTGGCTTCGGCGATATCTGGAATAAGGTTGTCGAGGCACGCCTGGATAGCCCGCTAGTATGTGGCGCCTGCATTCTTCAAGCCGAAGGACATAGTCTTGTAGCAGTAGGCCCCGAAGGGGGTGATGAAGGAGGTCTTCTCCTGGTCTTCTTCTTTTAGGGTTATCTAGTGATAGCCGGAGTAGCACTCGAGAAAGCTGAGCAGCTTGTAGCCGGCGGTGGAGTCGACGACTTCATCGATGTCGGGGAGACCGAAGGGGTCTTTAGGGCAGTGTTTGCTGAGATCGGTGTAATCAACGCACATTCTCCATTCATTATTCTTTTTTCGTACAAGGACTGGATTGGCTAACCAATCCGGATGGTACACCTCTCTGATAAAGCTTGCAGCTAGGAGCCGGGCTAATTCTACCCTAATAGCCTCCTTCTTGTCTAGAGAGTCTCGCCAGAGCTTCTGCTTGATGGGCTTGGCGGTCTTCGAGACATTCAAGGAGTGCTCGATCAGCTCCCTGGGAACGTCGGGCATGTCCGCAGCTTTCCATGTGAAAACACCAACGTGCTTCCTAAGGAAGCTGACGAGCGTGTCTTCCTATTTGGGATCCAAGTCTGCCCCGATGCGAGTAGTCTTACTCAGGTCACCGGGGACAAGGACCACGTCCTTGGTTTCCTTGTTCTTGGTCACAGCTCTTGGAGGGTCTTCTCTGGAATCTCCTGTTCTTCAGGAGGTAGCTTCTGTGCATCTACCACACATGTGTTCATCAGGATGGAGATGTCGGCGGCCTCCGCCAAGGCGATGGCCTCCTTCTCACATGCGGTTTGGAGGTTGGAGTGGACAGAGAGGATGCCGGTCTTCGTCGGCATCTTCATTATGAGGTAAGTGTATTTGGGGATGGCCCCAAACTTGGCCAAAGCTGGCCGGCCGAGGATGGCGTGGTACGCAGCGTCAAAATCGGCAACCATGAAGTCGACGTGCTCTATGCAAAAGCACTATGGAGTTCTGAACAGGATGGGAAGATTGATCTGGCCCAGAGGCTAGCAAGATTGCCCCAGGACGATCCCCCAGAACGGAGCTGAAGTCGGCTCCAGGTCTTCTGCTCGTAGCCCGAGCTCTTTGACAGCTCCGGAGAAGAGGATGTTGAGGCTGCTACTGCCATCGATCAGCACCTTGTGAAAGCTTGTCTTGCGTATAACTCGGCCGAGGATGGGTGGGAATTGACCCAGGTACGGGCTGTCCGTCCACTGGTCGGCCCTACTGAAGGTGATGGGCTTGTGCGACCAGGGAGGGTACTTGGAGTCGGGGACTGGGGCGTTGTAGTTGGTGACGGAGTTGACACATCTAGCGACGAGCTTCTGCTCTCTCTTGGACTCGGTCGCGGCTCGCCCGCCGATGATCGTAGAGACTGTTCGGTGGGCTTCAGTGAAGCCAGGGGGTGGATCATCGCTACCACCGTGTTTGTCCTTATCGGAGTTGTGGCAGACCTTCTTCTTCTCCTCCTGTGTGTATGCCTTGGAGATGCCATAGCAATCCCTCATGGAGTGGTTATAATGCTTGTGGATGGGACAGGGGCCGTCAAAGAGCTTTTCATAAGCTTCATCGTAGTTGCGCTTTGGGGCAGGTCAGGCATTGTAGACCCGATAATTACAGCGTTTGTCTCCTACTCTGGAGCCCTCGGGCTCGTCGTGGTAGCGCCGGTCAAAGCGGCGGTGGTCGCGGTGATCGCGATCATCGCGGCGAAGGATCCCGCCTTGACCCTCGGTCGTCGGGGTGCCGCTCAACTCGTCGGTCTCCATCTTCATGGCGAGCTCGGTCGGGGAAGCGTAGGCGGCTATGGACGGAGTGATTGAGCCGCCTTGTTCCTATCGGCGTACTTGTTGGCGATGCGCAGCATCTCGGCGATGGAGCTTGGCCTGGTGCGGAATAGCTTCCTCTGAAGTTCTTTGTCTGGCCGGAGACCACGTATGAAGGCGGAGATGGCCTTCGGCGTCTGTGATGTTTGAAATATCGTTTCTGGTCTCCGAGAAACGCCGGATGTAGTCTCGAAGAGATTCGCATGAGGCTTGCTGGAGCTTCTCGAGATCATACTTCGTGTCTGGCTGCTTGTAAGTGGCACGGTAGTTGTTGATGAACTGCTCCTTCAACTCATCCCAGGTGTCGATAGAGTTTGGCTTGAGACTGAGCAGCCAATTATTGGCGGATGCATTAAGCATGATGGGCAAATAATTTACCATGACGTCCGAGTTCCCTCCGGCGGCCTTGACTGCAATCTCATAAACAGTGAGCCACATAGTGAGATCAGCACTGCCGTCGTAGGTCTCGACGCCGACGACCTTGAAGTTCGGCGGCCATCGTACCGCCTTGAGATCAGCTGTGAATGGCAGCTCGGAGGAGTTCTTTCTGGTGATCGGAGGGCCGTGAGCTTCATCATACTCCTTGCGGTGCTCAGTTTCTGCTGAGTGCCTAGCTTCCCTTTCGCTGTTGATGCGACCATGAATATCTTTATCTTTCAGCTTCTCGCCGAGATCAGATTGATTGACCTCCTAGGTCGTCGTCCTGCCGGTGGCAGTCTTCGTCCGCCGCGGGAGTGGCCACCATCTTCTCGGTAACGCTCGGTGGCCGACGTGGTGAAGTGCGACGGAGGAGGCTAGCGCTCTTCGTTCACCTAAACTTGAGCCGCCTTGAGGAGGGCCGTGAGGCGTTCGACCTCTGGAGTCTAGTTCATGTTCTTGGCCTCTGTTATCGCGCAGGCGATGTTCACGCTTGGAGTCTTGTAGACCTGTTGATTACCGACCAGATCGAATTCCTGCTCTAGGTTCCGCACGGCAGATGGAGCCTTCCTTCCTTCAATGCGCTGCTCGCGACGTCGCCTTCGGTTGGCGTTCCTCTTCTCGCAAGCAGCTCGAGCTTCGTCGTCTTCATTTTGCCCTAGGGGCACTGTCGTTGCTAACGACAAGGATGGGTCCGCTGATATACCGACCAGGAGGAGGGGCATATCGAGAAGATCGCCGTCTTCAACGTCATCGTGATCGGCACTGTCGTTGTCAGCGACGATGAAGGTGGTGCTGGTGCTGGCGCTGTCAGAGATGACGTGGTCGGGGCAGCACAACAGATGGGACAAGCTGGAGGCCGCGTTCCGCAGGTCGAAAGGCACGTAGCCCCTCGGGAGGTCGTGGTCAGAAGCCCTAGGAGCCCTGACTGCTCGGGGCTGAAGCTCGACGATGCGTCCCTGCGGGGTGGCGGTGATGACCAGTGTCGTGTCCCACCGGGACAGAGAGGAACGTCGTGCCGCCGATGGACGCTGGAGGCAATCTGCAGCAAGTCGATCCGTAGCCGACTCCAAAATCTAGAGGCACTCGGACAAGCCTTGGGAGACCCGATCTATAGATCCGATCAGGTCGCTGTTGTTGATGGTCCTCCGGACGTAACGTGGCAGCCTTCTTGCCGGAGTGGACGCCGTCGATGAAGCTGGAGTAGATGTGATTTTAGCCACATCCAAGATCTTCCTTTCCCCGTCGGGGCCGATGACCCAGGTGATGGAGCCCACCGTGAAGATTGGCCCGGCGTTGGGTGCACTATGGATCTTGAAAAAATCACCATCTTGCTCGTCATGGAATCAGGAAAGCACACCCCCTACCTGGCGCACGAACTGTCGACGAAATATCGTTGATAGTCTACCAAGGGGTATGCCCAAGGTAGTAGATTGATCGGTGAAGGTGTGCCTGAGACGAACAAGCGTAACGCAGAAAGCGTGAAACACACGGTTTATACATGTTCAGGCCGTGTTCAGGCCGCCGTGAGGCGTAATACCCTACATTCCTGTGTTCTTGTGGATTGTATTGCTATATGATCGGATGTTTTGAGAGGATCCCCTGCCCACCTTATATAATCTGGGAGGCAGGGTTACAAGTCAGTTTTACGATGTATATCAGATTACAATCCTAGCCAAACAAGAAAACGAATCGGCTAGATACTAGAAAAGCTATCTTCTTGGTCGCCAAGACTTCTAAGCCGGCGGATATACGTGATCTTCTAGAGAACGTGTATGCGACGCGTCCTTGGCAGTCCAGGCCTGATCGGATGTCTTGGCCCATGTAGTACCATGCGGGTATATGGGTGTATACCCCCACATGAATGTTCAAGTAGAAATGACTATGTTGTTTTCATTTTGGACTTGACTTAGATAGCGTGATGTATGAAGTATATTGCTACCGGTCAAACTATGTAAACTTTGCGTATGACACTCGGCAAACGGTGCATGCTTTGCCGAGTGTCAAACGGTTGACACTCGGCAAACCGGTCGTTAGGATTTCACTCGTTACCGTCTACCTTTGCCGTGTGACGTATTTGACACTCGGCAAAAGGTTTGCCGAATGCCTGACATTTTTGACACTCGGCAAAGCGTGCCGAGTGATTTTTTGCCGAGTGCGGTTTGCCGAGTGTTTTTGGCGCTTTGCCAACTGTCCCAGACATGTTTTAAAAATAGACTGCAAGGCGGAGGCCACAAATCATAGGAAAATAAGATTACAAATAAGTGGACCTTTAAAAATTTTAGAGGCCATTGAAATATATCAAGCATCATTCAATCAAGAGATCTTGGAGCATGAAGGCATCAGAATAAATGTAAAATGTTCAATTTCTCACATTATCTTGATCGTCGCCTTATATTCCAGATTATAGATGGGTATGAACAATTTAATCATAGACATAAGGACAAATTGATTAGCAGGATGGAACGATAATGGTGCCCAGATTCAAACGTGACTATCAATTTTGCAGAAACAAAACTATGAAGATCAAAGCAAAATCAATGCAAACGACATACATAGAAGTGAAATGGGGTATGGGGACCTCTTAGAGTGAGAGTTTGATCAACAATTGGAGAGAGAGGGAGGATCCGAAGTGACGGAGAGCAACCAGTACACGCAACCTTCTTGAGAGCTCCTCCACGGATCCAGCAGGCCCCCTCCCTCCCGCCTCCAGCGAGCTCGCTGGAGCCGGCTTGGTGTGGGGGGCCCCCCTCTAGCACCTAGGTAGCAGTTATTACTTCTGTAGTTTGAGCTAGCCGATATGGCTGCATCCCGATTTGGAGTTGCTACCATCGCCGTCGCCATGGTGTTCTTCCTCGGCTCCGACGACGTCGCCTCCAAAGTTCATGGTAATAAAATAAATTCTCTCTCTCTCAGGCAGCTCCGTCTCCGTCCTTCTCTAGCCAAGCCTGCTTGAGCTCCATTTTCACTGCTCTCGATTCGGTTGATCCGTCCGGGTCTGGATCTGGTCTCCTGCTGGATGGATCTGGTCCTTGATGCCAGCTCTCAGCTTGTCCCAGTCCCGGTCGCATTCTCCGTCTCGCCGCCCCCTTGCAGCCTTGTGCCGACCATCATCAGGCCGATGTCGAGTACGTCGCCAGTTACCCTGCAGGTTGCCTTCCCCTGGCTCTGAGGAAGCGGTTCTTCAAACTTCCGTCGATAGCAACATCGTCGGTTCGGTGGACATGACGGCCTTTGCTGGCTTCCTCAACCTCTAAAAACATTCGCGATGCGAGTTCAATCTATTCAGTTTCCATGCGCCCAAGCCGCCTCTGGAAACTGCCGCCAGCGACCTTCACGGCGGTAGCGATGTCTTGCTCCCCTTCGTTGTGGTTGGATTTCTTCTGGCCACCAAGGGCCTCGATGTAATTTGATCCTCTTTGAGGACCCTAGTTGTAATTTGGCTGCTTTATATAATATATTTGTGTTTTGTCAAAAAAAAAAAAATTGGAGAGAGGGACGGTGGGAAATAATTTTGCTACTGTGTAAAGGCCGGCTGCACGACAATCCCAGCCTCAGGGTTAAATGGTGGAGAGGAGAGAGATGAGAACATTGATCTGCACATGTCGGCATGGCACTCCTGTACAACACTGACAAGCAGCGTCAGAGTCATCATTCACGGCGTTTCTAGTGGCCGGCCCCGGCCAGCAGGTGACCGCTCTCCGCCGATGTGGGAGTTGCGTGGCAACTGTTGCCACAGCGTGCAGGGCTGAGGCTGTCTGCACCGCAGAACGTTAAACGCACCTGAACGCCAGGGATAGCGATTGAAAGCCCGCACCGCGAAACGCTATCCATGCCTGGATCGCCCAGGTCGCTACATGGAAACTCCAAATCTGGAGGCTCTGCCGATCGATGCTGTCCTCCCCAGCTATGGGTCCCACGTCTCCGGCCGCCGTCTAGTGCAGCTCGCCCTCCCCGCGCCGCCGAGGGGAAAGAAGGTGGAGGTAGGCCGCGCAGAATGAAGGACGTACGCCGCGGAGGCCGGGCCGCCGCCACCGGGGATGGCGCCGCGGAGGGAGGAGGACGCACCGGGGATGGAGCCGAGAAGGGAGGAGGGCGCCGCGGTGATGGCAGCCATGGAGCTGCCGGTGAGAGAGCTCCGCACGGGCCACCTTCGTGCCCGCGAGCGAGCTCCTCCATGGCCTGCAGCACCTCCACGCGGGAAGGAGGGATAGAGGAGAGCCGCTGGCCTCCGCATCGCCGTGCCACCACCGCTGACCGAGCCGTTGGGCCCTTGCAGTAGGCCGTTGGGAGGCCGCCGCGCCGCCGGGATGCCGCCGCGCTGGAGAGAGAGCTGCTGGCCGCCGGAGGACGGATCCGCCGCAGAAGCCGGGCAGGTGCGTCGGAGGGAGGAAGCCACGCCGCCGGTGGCTGCCCCGTGCCCGCCGTTGCTTTTTTTTATTGCGAATTAACCGTCGCTTCCTTTTAGCGCTCGCAATAGAGGGACCAGCGGTGCAGCATATTCTTTTTACCGTGCGTTGAAACAAGTTCTGACAAGTGGGCCAGCCGAGATAGAGATTGGTTTGGAGACTCCACCGGTGCGGATAGCCCAGCATCCCGCCTCACGGCCCGCCTATCTCAGTATGTCTGACCGACAGAGTATACGCAATCTGAAGCAACGGGAAGAACTGAATCTAAGTTTTTTTTAATAAAGGCAGGAGCTCTGCCGCTCAATTGAAGGTGCGTTTGGTTAGAAGGCAAGGTGGGACGGGAATGCATCCGTCTCAATTTTCAGGGGCGGGATGATTCCATTTGTTGTTTAGTTGACAAGGGATGGGATGACTTCGTTTTCTGATTTATTCTCAAACATGAAAAGTGGGATGAGTGGCCTGACATATGAGGATCCACCCGTCAGCCTCTTACTACTTATTTTCTTTCTTCTCTCCTTATCCCCTTCCTCCGCTACTCCGCACGCCCGACCCGACAGCACACCCCACGCGCGCGGCCGCCTGCCACCCCTCACGTGGTGCCCTCAACTCACCCGCGTGCGCGGCCTTGCCCCTGACGCCCTCACCTCGCCCCCATGTGCGGCCCGCTGGCCCTAGCCCCGCCCCTACCGGCTCCCTCGCATCGGCCCCGTGCGCGGCTGCCGGGCCACGGCTGGCCATCACCCGCACATCGGCGGGGCTGGGGCTCGACCTCGCCTGTGCCGCAGCTAGCCACGCGCATGCGTCGGTAGGGCCGCAGCTAACCCCGCGGCGGTGAAGACGGAGCTTCGCCCGCGCGCCACCGCCCCTTCTCCGCTCTTGCCCTGTGTCTGCTCGTCGGAGAAGACGCGCTCGCACTCTCCATCCCACCTCGTCCTACCCCATCTGCCTGAATTGGAGGGGAAGTGGCGTCCCGGCTGTCCCCCAACCAAACAAATCAAAAATGGGACCATCTCTTCCCCATTCCATCCCACCAACCAAACACACCTAAGACGAATGAATAATATTTACAAGAAGATTAGCTACCTTAAGTATCTAACAAGGAACCTGAGAGGCCAACCACCCCACGCAATACGAAAGAGCGTAACATGACACACTGCCATAAGTCATCGTTGCTGAGATGGAGGCCAAAGCTTCCAGCAGCTCGGACTTTCAATGGCAGGTCACAGTTATCATTGCCAAGCTTCTAACAAGGGCAACTCTGACTTCCAACCACGACCCTCGCGAAGGCTTTTGCCCAAGGGCAAATCCAGCGACCGGACGTCTGGCACACATAATCCATCCGGACGCTGGAGGCACATAAAAAAGCACCTCGCGGGTAGCAGCCAGCCGCGTTAGGGGGTGTTTAGTCGCTGAAAAGGTGTGAAGAGTGTATTATAGTACTTTTATTTGTATTTGGCAACCTTTGTTTAACCATGGTTTAAGTAGATTTAAAAAATTTATTTCGAGTTAGTTAGGCAAAAACTACAAATATACAACAGCTATTACTTCATTTAGTGCTCTATACAGACGGAAAATAGAAATAGTGTTAAATTTTGACAAATAAACAAGGGCGAGCCGCACGTGGGGTGCCAGTCCGTACATGAATGCTGCCACCAACTACCGTCCAATACAGTGTGTTCCATGGTTTTTCAACTTAAAAAGTTATAATTTCTAAACTAAATATTCTAATTAAAATCTAATTACACCATCGTATTCTTTGCAATAAACTCTTCAATACAAGATTCCATATGAATATATTTATATATTTTTTTACAACATATACAATATCTTAATATATTTTTGTAACATCTATACGAAACACCTGCAACGTACTTTTAAAACTACTGAAACACTGTATATGTAGTTTTGCAATATGTATGTTTCATCCCCACTACGAAAGCAAAGGAGGAGTTAAGGAAGATGAGCAAACAGGCAAAGGGACGGTGACGGTTACCGGGAAGATACAAGGATCGCGCTAATCTGAGACAGAGAATGGTCGCCGCAGGCGACGACCTTCCAATCCGATTGATGGGTATGAAACATGCATCTGAAACACTAACTGCAACACCAAATCTAATTTTAAAACATCCAGATGCAACACTTACAATGCATATACGAAACTACCGAAACACTCGAAACATGTGTGTGAAACGTTTCGGAAAAAAACAAATGAATATACTTGTAAACCATTTACAAACATATGCAATATTCAGATAAAACAATTACAACAATACATGTGAAAACGTATGCAACATCCATATAAACATTTGCAGATATGCATTTAAAAAGCGAGATGAAACATTAGAAACATGCCCTTAAAACATACGTCCGAAAAAATGAAAACATTTTGAGCAACGCTTGCAATATGCACGTAAAACACTTATAATATATGCAACATCTCCGGTCTACTTTTACGATATACTCCCTCCGTCCCAAAATAGATGTCATTCTCGTTTCCCAAGAAGTCAACTTTTTTTTAACTTTGACTAATTTTATATTAAAAAATATTGATATCGAACGTACACAACTAGTATCATTGGAAAGATCTTTAAATCTAGTTTTTCAACAAATTTATTTGGAAATAAAAATGTTACATATATTTTCTATAAATCTAGGTAAAGTTGAGAAAATTTGATCGGCACGCTTCCCATAACGTCATCTAATATGGGACGGAGGAAGTACATACAAAGAAATAAATATATATAATTTTTTAAAAATAAAAAGATAAAAAATGGAAATAAAAAAGGAAAAAGAAAAATGATGAAAAAGAAAAATAAAAAAAATAAAAAAAAAGAAAAAAAGAGCGTAGTGCGCAGGGGAGCAAGTGACACGTGGCTGGGCTCGCCAGCGCGCGTGGGTGTAGGGTCGAGATGGCGGACTAGAGGGGGGGTGAATAGTCCTTTATAACAACTAATCGCAGCGGAATAAAACCTAATCGGTCCTAGCGACAATTCACCCCTCTAACTAAGACTCTAAACACCTTGCCAAAGATCCTAGCGAGAAGCAAAGGTGCAAGTCTAGCTTGAGCTTCCCTAAACCGTTCTAGCGCAAGATCACACAAACCTAAGCGCTAGTACTTTAAACACCGGGGAAACTCCTATTAACTAGTAAGCAAAAAGCACTAAGCACCTAAGCTCACTACTTGCTCAATGACAAGGATACACAATCCAAATCAAAGGGCGCAACTCACTTTAGCTACACAAACTAAGTGAGAACTACTTCTAAGCTACACAAGCTAAGAAGGTGAGTGGCAAGCTACACAAGCTAACCGGTCTCACAAGAGCAACTACAACTACACAAATAAAGTAATGCACAATATAAATAACTTGTGTAGAAGGGAGCAAACCACCGCGAAGGATGGGAAGATGTTGACGCGGTGATTTATTTCCCGGAGGTTCACTTGTCGCCACAAGCTACGTCCTCCGTTGAGACAAGCTCCAAGGTTGCCGCCGGTCCTCTTGCTAGTGGTGACCCGCAAGTCACACTCTTCCACGTGGAGTGCTTACCACAAGCTCTAGCACTTGACTCGGCCGGACCACTTATCGCTCTTCACGTCTCGCTCTACTAGCGATGCTCTTTGCGATCTCTCGCGGGGTGAGCTCCAACCCCTCACAAAGCTTCTCCGGAGCTAAGCACAATCTTCTTGCTTGCTTCCACGGAGCCTCTCGCCATCAAGCCGTCTAGGAGGTGGCGACCTCCAAGAGTAACAAGCACCACCGGCTTGCAACTCGATCACCTAGTGCCACACGATGCAATCTCTCAATGCAACGCACTATCGATCGATCACTCACTCCTCGATTGTGAATTCTATGAGCACAAGTGAGTTGGAGAGCACTAAGCCATGCACAAACAAGGGAGACACATTCCCAAGGTGCAAGACCCCTCTCACAGCCGGCCACATACTCCTATAAATAGCCCTCAAGCCAAAGGAGCCGTTATCAACTCAAACCCGCCGTCGGACCGAGCGTCGGACCGTCAACCGCGCAACCGTCGGACTAATTCTCACGGTCCGACGCCTTGGATAAGCGCCACGTGTCACTAGCCGTTTGAATCCAACCGTTACCGCGCTCTAACGGCTCTCTGGGAGCGTCGGACCGTGGAGCGTCGGACCAATTCTTAGGGTCCGACGGTCTACAGACAAGTTTCCCGAGAGCTAAATAGCGTCGGACTGTAGCGTCGGACTGTCCCGGGGTGGGCGTCGGACTATACCTCAAAGGTCCGACGCTTTAGGCCCTTCGAACGGCTATTTTCAGGGCGTCGGACTGAACCGTCGGACTGGTCCGACGCTTAGCGTCGGACTATAGTTTCCCAGGGTCCGACGCCTGCCCCCGTTCGGTAAAACGGCGATATCTCTTAGCTCCAAACTCCGATTTTGATGATCTAGGACATTTTGGAAAGCTTATTCAGAGGGCTACACAACCCATATGATTGCTTGATCCAAAACTCAAAGGATAAAAACAGTTTATCCATCCAAGATCTAACCAAGCTTCCTGCGAGCTCGAAACTTCCACCCTTTTGCAAATGTGCCAACTCCAAAGTGTTCTACAACCTTGTGCATGTGAGTTAGCATTTTCACAAATATTTTCCAAAGGGTTTTTTTCACTCTTTCTTGCCACGCCACTCGATCCTAGGAATGCAAAGTTAGATCACTCCGAGTGGCACTAGATGACCGATATACAAACAAGTTTGCCCCTCTTGATAGTACGGCCATCTATCCTAAATCCGGTCAAGCACTTCTCTACTCAACCTTAGACCGGTGAAATGGAAATGCCCTAGGTTATACCTTTGTCTTGCGCTTTCCATTTCGATCACCGTCTTCATCACCATCTCCGACACCATCGATGCCGGTGCAACACATGCACCAACACCTCATGAATAATATGATCCACTTCATATCATCACGTGGCTTTTGGTTCATCGATCCTTGACTTGCTTGCTCTTCACCGTTGTGTTGGTCCATCGGCGCCAAGCCATCACCCGACTTGCCCTTCACACTTGCAACCGGTCCATCGACGCGAAGCCTTGTCTTGATCTTCTTCACCTAGCCACATGACTCCATGTCATGTCTCATGCGTTTAGCTCCTTCATACCATATGTGTGAGCTAAGCATCATCTCCAAGCCATTTTCACCTCCATGGCATAGATGCTCACACACATGTACCTGTGGACTAATCACCTGTGTAATCAACACTTAAACACATATTAGTCTACATAAGTTGTCACTCAATTACCAAAACCAAACAAAGACCTTTCAATCTCCCCCTTTTTGGTAATTGATGACAACTCTACAAAGATATGGAAATTAAGCGCATTAACCAAGTTAGCTCTTCACACAAGTGTAAATTACTAACTTGGGTTGAATTTTATGTTACTTATCCATCTTTAAGCTCAAATCTTTAGACTTGGATAAACTCCATAAAACCCGACTTGGTAGTGTTAACTCCCCCTACATGTGTGCTCAAATGGTTTGGTTTCAAATTTTCACACATGCATAAATATGAAACTTGTGGGAGTGCCAACACTACTAAGTGATGTTAAGGTGCATAGAATAAACCTTTGTAGCGTGATACCAATTGCTCGATACCAATTGCTTGAAGCCAATTGAAGTTGCACCATTAAGTCCACCCTTAGCATCAAGATTAGCTAGACAAGCAAGAATACTAGATACCCCGTGAGATCAACATTAAAGGGTAAGGTTCTAGTAAATACTTGATAAACACAACTCTAGCTAACAACCTATGCATGCTAGTTATCAAATCATCATTCAAACCTATACTAGCATACACCACACAAGTAACATACCATGTGTAGAAAACTAAGTGCAAATGCAAGCAAGCATATGAATATGCACATTTCAAATGCAATCAACCATGTCCATGAGCTTGCTCCCCCTACTTGTGTGCTTCTCTTGTCCAAGAATTTTGATCCCCTTATAATCTTCAATCTTGTGGATCATCCTTCTTGTTGGCCTATTGCTCTCCCATCATCGGCCTCCATGATGGTTCATTGCGTACTTCCATCCATCTTGATTATCTCTTCCTCATCACACAATTTCATATCTTTGTCCAAATCTCTCCCCCTTTGTCATCAATTTCCATAAAAGTCAATGCTCTATTGTGACAAAGGTGTGTGGTAGGGATGTTGAGGGTAGATTCTTGCACATTTGATGGACACCACCATTTTGAGTTGGAATGACACCACTTGAAAACCATCCAAAGAATGAGATACCACATGTAGGACCTTGCATCTCTTGATACCAAATAAATAAGTATCTCCCCTATGTCATATGATCGGTCATCCACTTGAACTTGAGCTCTTTTGGTGTGGGAAGTCTTCATCTTGATGATCACTAAAAGTTGAGGATCAATTGCACATCTTGTCGGATACCACTTGAAAATACCTCGTGTAGATGAGTATCACGTGAAGAAATAACTTGATATCCATTTTAATTGATGTCTTGTGCTTCTTGAACTTAGATTATTTTCAAGAGCTTCTTTCTTGATTAGTTCAAACTAGCAAACTTGCACAAGTAATCTAACTCGGTTTGAACCAAAGACAAGCTTCTTCACGCCACTAGGGGTTATCTTGCCTATGTTGAATTAGATCCTTTTTGCTCATTCAACTAGTTCAAACACTAGGTTCACATGCTCATGAACAAGTCATATTTAGCCACTAGATCAAACAAGACATAGAAGCAATAGTGGCATCATATAAACTTAAAATCATTTGAATTTTTTTTATGAATGCTCATCTATGTATGACTATATGCTCTAATCAAGTTCTTATCAAAATATGGATGCATATGCCATACAATAATACCTTTGCTATCTCGGAGTATAGGATAGTCATTTTCAATCAATCTCTAAAATAGCAATAGTGCAGTCCATTTGGAGAGCTTGGTGAAGACCAATTATCATCATGAATTCTATTCTTCACCCAAATGATCAAGTGCTAGCTTCAATGTTGTGGTTTACTTGCTTCTTTTCTTGATCAAGCTTTGCATGAGAGAATACCACTTGGATTTGCATGAGTACCACTTGTGAATATTTGACTTCTTATTTGGTACGTTGCTTGCTCTTTAGATCAATCCTTTTAATTTCTTCAACTAAGCATCTTCAATGATTCTTCAGATCACCACTTCCATATTAGCCATCTAAGCATCACCCACTTGGTTTACCTACATAAGGCGGCACGCCCCGACAATCGGGAGAAGTGACATCTCTCCAAAGAAACATCTTCAATACTTATTTGAATTGCCTTTCCTTGATTGATCTAAGGACTTAACATGATAATCAACTTGAATTCTTTCTTTAAGTCCTTTTCTTTCTACTTCTTTAAGTCCTTTTCTTTCTATTTCTTTCTATCCAATTGTTCTCTAATCATCACTAGGACTTAAGCTTCATCTTCTCTTTGCTTGGTCTTGACCTTCACTTGAGAACCAATCTTCATGATCCAAAACCAAACAATTGAAACTCTCAACCACTTGTAATCATAATTCCAACTTGAGAGCCTTTCAATGCAAGAGATACCAAATATTTTCAATAATTCTCTCTTGTGGACAGATTCTGTACCTTTTAAAGAATATGCTATATCTCCCAATGTACATGTCCAATTGCCATGAAATTTTGTGGAGATGACCTTCTATGAGTCTACTAGCAACCACAAAAATTTGAGCTTCATTTGACCAAGTATAGACTGCCAACCATCATTTTTCTCCACACTACTACATGCTGAAAAAACTGCTGTACTATAGTTGACAAGAACTACTCCAAAACCAATGTAATCCTTATCCAATTCTTATGAGATCTTCACAGCAACTTGTACCATAGGTCTAGAGCATGTATATCAATTTTTCAAGCTAATCCAAATAGTTTTTATTACTCAAACATGGCTTTGTTCTCAGCTAGCTCAGTTTCACAATTTTGGACAGATTTTGATCAATTGAGCTAATCTTCATCAAATTGAACCAAACTTGAACTAAACTTGCTTGAATACTTTCACAAGACATAAATCCATTCAATCCACTTACTAAATGTCATCTTGTGATTATATCCAACCAAATCTACTCAAATTTGATCACTAAGCAATTATTCCATTCAAACTTCTTATTGCAAGCAACATATGCATATTTATCCAATTCAATCAACTCATATGCATCCAAATAAGTTTGATCAACAAATGATATACCTTGATAGTTCATGATTATCCATTTTCAAGCTTCAACTCAATTGTTTGCAAGTCATCAAATAATTAACCAAAAGATCACCCACAACTTAAACTTTTGCACTTGTATGTTATAGCACTTGGACATCACTTTATTTGACTTGGCATTGGTTTGGATTTGCACTAGGTTTCATGACTTGACTCAATATATGATGATCAATAAGAATGCCAATTGAATCAAGCCTCCAATGCCATGGTACCTACACGCAATCATCCACTTTTTGATGGTACCCAAACTAGTTTGGGTCCTCTCAAGTTAGGAGCAACATACTTAGGCATTGCCTTAGTATGGATAGCGGGAAGTTTTGCAATAGCAACCGATGAGGTACCATTGTCATCCTTCCTAAGCAAATTATTTGCATGAATTGAAATAGGCTTAGGAGTGTTACCTAGGGGACATGAATTAGCCATGTGTCCCCTTTCCCGGCATGAGTAGCACTTTTTCTTTGCTTGAGCCTTCTCTTTCTTGCTCATGTTGTGCTTCTCATTGCCTCGCCTCTCTTGAGTTGCTTGAGCCTTCTTCTCAAGCTTGTTAGGACACTTCGAGGCAAAGTGACCCATGTCTTCACATTTGAAACACTTGATGTGAGCCATCTTGTTCTTCTCTTGAGTCTTGCTCATCATCAACTTGGCATCATGAATATGAGTTTGACACCTTCCTCTTCCATTACCCCTTCTTGTTTTCTTCTTCTTCAAGTCACCATAGCATACTTCATGGTTTGTCTTGACTAGATCTTGGGGTGTCTTGTCTTGTGGCTTTTGTTGAGGCCTCACAAATCTCTTGTATAGGCACATAGAAGGGATATCACTTCTAGTGCTACACTTGGGACATTGTGGATGTGTGAGCCTCACTTCTTCTTTTTTCTTGGGCTTCTCTTTGGTAGGGCATGACAAAGCTAGATGACCCATTTCATGGCATATAAAGCACATGAAATGAGCAAGTCTTTCTCGCTCTTGCTTCTTCTCTTTTCTAGCTCTCTTTCTTTCACCTTTGGTCATGTCCCATTTCTTTTTGATGTACCCAAGGCCACTCTTGTCACCGACAATTTTTGTATTCTTTAACATGTTATTGATGGTGACACTTGAGTTGTTCCACCTTTCTATTTTATCACTCATGTTCTTCACTTGACTTTTGAGCTCATTGTTCTCCTTCAAAAGGTTAGTCTCACAAGACATAGAAGTAGAACAAGTATGTAATTGTGAAGAACAAGTCATATCCAATAAATCATCACAAGAGATGGATACACTCTTCATGCCTACATCACAAGGGTTAGTTGCAATATGTGATTGATCATTTGACCCAAGTGATGAGCTCTCACTAGTTTTAGATTTTTCATTGGAAAACTCCTTAGTGAGAAAAGCATGGTCTTTTACCAAATTCTCATGAGCAACACTAAGCTCCTCATGAGTCAATTTTAGCTCCTCATGTGAATAACTCATGACATAAAGTAGATGCTTTTGTTGTTCACATGTGTCCTTTAGAAAAGAGTTTTCATTGGTCAGATTCTTTGTTTTATTCATCTCATTTTCTAAAGCATTAAAGAGTTTGCACACAAGCTCAAAATTTGGATCATCACAATCAATAACCACATTGCCAATTGATACCTTGCCATCACCAAGTGATGTGTAGCAATGCGATGAGGATGAAGAGCTTGTGGATGCATCACTCTCATAGCCATCATCAAGTGAGCTTGAGGTAGAATCATCATGTACATCACTTGTGGCTTTATCAACTCCCTTGTCAAGTGCTCTTGTGGTAGTATCAACATCATCACTTGACGAAGAGGAAGAACAACTCTTCACAATCATGGAGTTGTGAAGGTGCTCTTGATCACCAAGCTTCATATCTTTGGCATCATCTTCTTCTTCGGAGAGCGCGCCATAGTTTTCATTGAGATACACCCAAATTTCATGAGCGGTCTCAAAGTGCATGATCCTTCCGAAGATGCTATCATCCAAAGCTCTATAAAACATGTTAATAGCTTGGTAACCGAGTTGTAAGCATTTCCCTTGCGCTTCGGTAGGATTGTCCTCATCAATCGCATGGGAAAAGCCTACATCTACGATCCACCACATTTGGGGAGAAATAAATTTAATATTACATTCCATCCAATTTCTCCAACGTGCAAAGTGTGTGCCATCAAATGTGTATGGACAATCAACATCTAGCCCATAAGTCGCCATCCTCTCGGGTCGGTTAAGACCGCAATTGAGAGACCAAGCTCTGATACCACGTGTAGGGTCGAGATGGCGGACTAGAGGGGGGGTGAATAGTCCTTTATAACAACTAATCGCAGCGGAATAAAACCTAATCGGTCCTAGCGACAATTCACCCCTCTAACTAAGACTCTAAACACCTTGCCAAAGATCCTAGCGAGAAGCAAAGGTGCAAGTATAGCTTGAGCTTCCCTAAACCGTTCTAGCGCAAGATCACACAAACCTAAGCGCTAGTACTTTAAACACCGGGGAAACTCCTATTAACTAGTAAGCAAAAAGCACTAAGCACCTAAGCTCACTACTTGCTCAATGACAAGGATACACAATCCAAATCAAAGGGCGCAACTCACTTTAGCTACACAAACTAAGTGAGAACTACTTCTAAGCTACACAAGCTAAGAAGGTGAGTGGCAAGCTACACAAGCTAACCGGTCTCACAAGAGCAACTACAACTACACAAATAAAGTAATGCACAATATAAATAACTTGTGTAGAAGGGAGCAAACCACCGCGAAGGATGGGAAGATGTTGACGCGGTGATTTATTTCCCGGAGGTTCACTTGTCGCCACAAGCTACGTCCTCCGTTGAGACAAGCTCCAAGGTTGCCGCCGGTCCTCTTGCTAGTGGTGACCCGCAAGTCACACTCTCCCACGTGGAGTGCTTACCACAAGCTCTAGCACTTGACTCGGCCGGACCACTTGTCCCTCTTCACGTCTCGCTCTACTAGCGATGCTCTTTGCGATCTCTCGCGGGGTGAGCTCCAACCCCTCACAAAGCTTCTCCGGAGCTAAGCACAATCTTCTTGCTTGCTTCCACGGAGCCTCTCGCCACCAAGCCGTCTAGGAGGTGGCGACCTCCAAGAGTAACAAGCACCACCGGCTTGCAACTCGATCACCTAGTGCCACACGATGCAATCTCTCAATGCAACGCACTATCGATCGATCACTCACTCCTCGATTGTGAATTCTATGAGCACAAGTGAGTTGGAGAGCACTAAGCCATGCACAAACAAGGGAGTCACATTCCCAAGGTGCAAGACCCCTCTCACAGCCGACCACACACTCCTATAAATAGCCCTCAAGCCAAAGGAGCCGTTATCAACTCAAACCGGCCGTCGGACCGAGCGTCGGACCGTCAACCGCGCAACCGTCGGACTAATTCTCACGGTCCGACGCCTTGGATAAGCGCCACGTGTCACTAGCCGTTTGAATCCAACCGTTACCGCGCTCTAACGGCTCTCTGGGAGCGTCGGACCGTGGAGCGTCGGACCAATTCTTAGGGTCCGACGGTCTACAGACAAGTTTCCCGAGAGCTAAATAGCGTCGGACTGTAGCGTCGGACTGTCCCGGGGTGGGCGTCGGACTATACCTCAAAGGTCCGACGCTTTAGGCCCTTCGAACGGCTATTTTTAGGGCGTCGGACTGAACCGTCGGACTGGTCCGACGCTTAGCGTCGGACTATAGTTTCCCAGGGTCCGACGCCTGCCCCCGTTCGGTAAAACGGCGATATCTCTTAGCTCCAAACTCCGATTTTGATGATCTAGGACATTTTGGAAAGCTTATTCAGAGGGCTACACAACCCATATGATTGCTTGATCCAAAACTCAAAGGATAAAAACAGTTTATCCATCCAAGATCTAACCAAGCTTCCTGCGAGCTCGAAACTTCCACCCTTTTGCAAATGTGCCAACTCCAAAGTGTTCTACAACCTTGTGCATGTGAGTTAGCATTTTCACAAATATTTTCCAAAGGGTTTTTTCACTCTTTCTTGCCACGCCACTCGATCCTAGGAATGCAAAGTTAGATCACTCCGAGTGGCACTAGATGACCGATATACAAACAAGTTTGCCCCTCTTGATAGTACGGCCATCTATCCTAAATCCGGTCAAGCACTTCTCTACTCAACCTTAGACCGGTGAAATGGAAATGCCCTAGGTTATACCTTTGCCTTGCGCTTTCCATTTCGATCACCGTCTTCATCACCATCTCCGACACCATCGATGCCGGTGCAACACATGCACCAACACCTCATGAATAATATGATCCACTTCATATCATCACGTGGCTTTTGGTTCATCGATCCTTGACTTGCTTGCTCTTCACCGTTGTGTTGGTCCATCGGCGCCAAGCCATCACCCGACTTGCCCTTCACACTTGCAACCGGTCCATCGACGCGAAGCCTTGTCTTGATCTTCTTCACCTAGCCACATGACTCCATGTCATGTCTCATACGTTTAGCTCCTTCATACCATATGTGTGAGCTAAGCATCATCTCCAAGCCATTTTCACCTCCATGGCATAGATGCTCACACACATGTACCTGTGGACTAATCACCTGTGTAATCAACACTTAAACACATATTAGTCCACATAAGTTGTCACTCAATTACCAAAACCAAACAAAGACCTTTCAGTGGGGACAAGGCGCATGCGGGGGTGCGAGTGCCTCCGTCCCTATGGGAAGATTAAGGGCGCCTTTGATATGGAACCCAGGGGTGTTCCTGCGCTCTTGGGCTACAACCTCGCTTGTTTGATGTCCTCGGCCCATTCGTGAGCCAGGCTGATCCAATGAAAAAAAAAACACTCTTTCTCTTGGCCCATAGGAAACGAAGATGAAGTTCATTTTTCTGCGGCCAGGCTCGCTTCAGCGTGAAAGGGCCCGTTCGATTCACGTCCCGGCTCGCGTGTCTTTCTCACCGCTCTGTCTTCTTCGCGTCGCACGCCGCCTCCACCGCAGCCATCTCGCCGTACCCACCCCTGCCAGGTCGTGGTGCTGCTCGTCTAGGGTCCTGCGCCGCCTCTTCCTCAAGAGCCACCACGGCACCGCCAGCGCCGGGGAGCGTCAGCTGCAACACCTCTTCTTCCCAGCGCACGGCGAGGACAGCGGCGGCTCCGCCTCCGGCGCGCGGGGCACGGCGGCTCTGCCTCCAGCGCGCGGGGCACAACGGCTCGCCGAAAGAAGAGAAAGAGGCTCGAAAGAGGTTCTCGTCCATACCACCTGCGTCTAGCCGCTCGATGGTCTTCTGCCTCACACGCATCAGCTGCTCGACAAAATTCCTATGAGGAGTGGTGTGATGGTAAGGCTACCCCATTCTTGTGCAAGGTAGCCAGACTTTTTCTATGCAGACAATCAAACACGCTTTCACGTCATCCTATCTCTGTAGGAATATAGAATCAAACATGGCTACCTGTATCATTTCGACCAGGCTCTGGCTGGCCATGGCCTGGCCGACGGGCCGAGCCACCCTTGCGCTCCACATCAAACAGGCCCTAAACAGTTCCAACAATACATGTGAAAACATATGCAATATCCGAATGAAACACTTGCAAATATTGATTTTGAAACAAAAAGTGAAACATTAGAAACATACAATTAAAACATACGTCCGAAAAAGATGAAACATTTTGAACAACATTTGTAATATATATTTGAAACACTTATAGCAATATGTCTAGTCTACTTTTACAACATCCGTATCAAAAATATAAAAATATATAAATGTCAAAATAATAAAAAATGAGGAAAAAAGAAAAAGAAAACAAAAAAGCAAAAAGCAAAAAGCAAAAATAGAAAAAAAATTTAAAAATAAAAAAGGAAAAGAAAACAATGAAAAAATAAATGTGAAATGTGGCGTCTTATAAATTTAAAAGATTTTAGCAATTCATCTTTTGTGAAATAAAAGTACTTGTCAAAGATATGCATCGAATTAAAAACAATTTGAAGATCATGCAAAGCCAAATGGCACAAGTATTTGTGACTTGATAGAGTGCCTCAGGTCTCGTTCGGTCTGATTAAATAATATGAGATTTCCTCTGTTTTAGAAAAATTCATAGGTAACAATATCACAACACAACATATAAACTCTAAAAAGATATCACAACATGTACTGCTCAGTAAACTTGTCTGAACTAGGGCTTATTACAGGTTTCGAGCAGATGCACAGTATATGCGTAGCGATACTGTTATACACAATCAGACTGAAGAAAAAACAACAATATATTTTTTTCCCCCGAAGAGGTGTGAGATAGGATCGGTGATGATGGCTTTTTGGTGCTGAGAATGGAGTACGAGCAAACCTAATGACACCATTCTTCCAATGTTGGTGTTTCAACTCCAATGTTCTTCATATCCCTGATGTTTGCTGAGCAGCATATGCAGAGATGCCCTAGTTCAGTTAGCAGTAGTAACATACGAACAGATTAAAGAATGATGAAACGGTATACTCTTTCATTATTCTGGTGTGAGTTGTGACAGCCATGACAGTTAAAGTAGTCAATTAATAAGCTGTGAAGTGTAAAACTTTGCATGGTTACTTACCCAAATGTATTTCTGGATTAGCAGCAGCTGTAGCATCAACAATAACCGTAACTTTCTCATAGTCCAGTGCGACAGCATCAAAGACAGTCTGCCTGATGCAATTTGGTGTTTGGACCCCTGAAAAACAAACACATTTAAATAAATAACAGGATAACGATTCCATGTGGTATTGAACTATGTTAAGCAGAAAACAATAATGTTGGTTAATTGCATTACTGAACAAAATGAACTTAAATAATTCCGACAGCCTCCGACAAAATTAACATTTAAGATGACCATGCAGGCATGCAGCTCGTTCTGAATGGGACAATGGAGACTAGCATTGAAACATAACAAAAAAGACTTCCAGAATAGGGTAGCTCTTCTCATCAAGCACGTCGAGGTGTCCCCACGGCAGCATATATGGTTAGGGAGGGCATTATCGAAATTCTATTCTCCCTTAATCTATCCAGATTTTAGTAAGTAGCTTGTAAACAGAAAACAACTTTTTACATCTTTATATTGGTAGTGGCCGGTAGATTTACATCCATCATCTGTGTCGGTGCTTACCAGTTACAACCAAGTTCTTGATCCCTGATGTTTTGAGGACAGAATCGAGGTTCGTAGCAAAGAAGGAGCTGAATCTTGCCTTCACCAGCTTGTACTCCCCTTCTTTGATAACAAACCCATCGGCCAGCTCTGCACCTTTGGAACCTTTTACAGCAGGGCCATTCCCCGTAGAATAAAAGTGCCTGCGAAACAGTTCAACGTCTCTTCCAGAAGGGTCATGCTCTCTCACAACCTACATTGCAGTTCACTAGTCTGAATTACTAGAATGCTTAATTTGGTACGCAACTTTTTAAAGATCCAGTGGTGTTTTTTCAAGCATATGGCTGCGGATTTTAGTATTGTTTAGAATTTATTTCAAATAACAACCAATTCTTTCTAAGTTTAACCGAGGCAATTTCTCAGAGTTATTTATTAAGCTGCCAACAGTCTGTTGGTTTGGATCTATTGGTTATTTTCAACACTCAGAGAGCAGTATCTAAACTCTTAAATATAAAATAAAAGCGTTGGCACTTCTGAAAATTGTGAAACAAAGCTAACACACGCATGTTCTAAGGCTTCTTACTATTCAGGTTCCAAATATCCAAAACAACAAATTCTCACAATCTTAACCTTATCATTTTCTATGGCCCTCATGCACTACTATACAAATGATTTTACGGGATACTTCCCATCTATTAACGAAGTGCCACCTCCTTTTATGGTCCATTCATCTCCAGGAAAATACCCACCTCCGAAATTTCTTTTGCAGAGGCGGACATTCTAAGACAACTTAATAGAATTTACAAATGTTGACTTAAAACAAAAACTAATAATATGGTACTATAGTATATATATGAAATTCCTAGTGAAGTAATGGCAATTATACATTATCAGTAAGGCATTAAACATGAGTAAAAATCAGGTTGTAAAGTTTCTTATAGAAGCATCGTGAGGCAGGATGGTTGAACAAAATGATTCACTAAAATGGGACCGTAGGCGCTGGAGAAGGACCATACATCCCCTAACTTTGGTATTTGTCTATTACACCATTTATCATGTCCATATTAATCAGTAAATGTCTCCCCTATTACCATCCCTTGTCTTACCCCACCGAGCTCCCTCCCTCCCTCCATGAGATTCGGAAATGATTCTTACCTCTAGGCACATCTTATGGGAGGCATCTTTTCCTTCGAGAAGCTGTCAAAGCGATAGTCATGTCTTATCCTTATCTCAAGCAAACTATTATTAGTTTGCGAATGGGTCTGTGGTTTAATGGTAGGACTGTCTAGTGGGACGTTACCCACTAGAGTTTAAATCCTGGTTGTCGCATCTTTCCAGGATTTAACGTGTGGGTGCGTTGTGAGCGTCTGTGTCTATACTATGTAATTCATATAAAAAAAAGTCTACTCTCAGATTCTTTAATTGATTGAGTGCTTTGTGGTTGAATGGGACCGCCGATAGTCCAAACTAATTAGTTCGACCTCATGGTGTATTTGGCTACGAAAGTTCTATTATATCTCACTTGGGCCATAGTAATTTCTGGATATATATATCCTTGAGTACCGTTAGGTACGGTTGTTCCTCAAGAGCATGTTTGGTAGAACTTTTGTCCAAAACTTCATAAAACTATTTTTTGGTTTCTCCAACCAAACATTGAAACAGTTTCTCCCTAAAAACTATTGTCAGCTTTCTCTTGCAACCCTGTTCACAGTAGGACTTATTTTAGAGAGGACGATTGTCGGTGCTAGGATTAGCGGGTGCTAACACCGGCTAGTAAATTTATGCTTTGCGGTTGAGATCACGGATGGTGTGTAAGGGGAAACACAGGGGTTATACTAGTTCGGGCTAAGAATGCCCTACGTCTAGTGCAGGTCGAGTCGTGCTGCCTTGCACCGAGGTGCTTGTTGTAGGGGTTACAAGCCTAGGCAAGAGGGAGGAGCTGCCAAGTCTCTTGTGAATATGTGTGTGTGTTCTTATGATTGTAGGGTGTTACGAGCGACGCGAGGTCTTGCCTGAGATCGGCCTCTGCCTTCCCTTTTATAGTTATAAGGGAGAGGCTAGAGTTACACGTGTTTCGCTGTGGTTACAGTATTCGGCATGGTGGAGACAGTGGTGACCGGTGACCATCGTCAGCCACGCCCTCGTCTTGGCACCTCAAAGGTATGGTCTTAGTCATTTGGTTGATCTTCCACTGTTCGATTAGTGAGTCCCGAGGCGACACACAGTGCGGGATGTGGTTTGCTGCGTGGCACTACATTACGACGTCGCATCCGACCCTGCACAGTGCAACAAGAAGATGGGTAGACCTTTGAGCATGAGCTCCCGAGGCTTGGGAGTCCTTGATGCAGTCGGGGGCATGACGGGACGAAGCGGTAGGAGTGTCCTCCCTCGGGCGTGTCCCTTCCCACATGCGGTACTTTCCAGGAGGTAGGCGAGCCTGGTCGTAAGCCTTGCCCATTCCCCGGGGTTGGCCGGATGGTTGTCGTTCCCCCTTTCCTGGCGCTACACGTGGGGCTAGGGTATGTTCAGTCGCTGTCATAGTTGGAGAATCTCTTCGTCAGCCCAGGGGGTCATACGGTTGACTGTCCCTATAGCGGCGTGGGAGAAGTAGGACCGTCAGATCGGTTGCCAGATCAGATATGGCAGTTGGTACGGCGAACGTGCGCGTGCGGGGCGCAGTTGCGTCAAGGGGTCCACCCGATGGGACCGTGCTCGTAAAGTGGTCAGGGAGGTGCCTTGGCCGGCAAGTTTGCCCTGCTGACGTCGGCAGGGCTCGGACGAACCAAGGAAGTGCGCCCGAGGGAGATTACGTATAGCGGGGGGCTCGGGCGAATCGGAAGCCGGTTGCCCGAGCCCGCAGCATTTAGTGGCAGGCTCGGGCGAATCAGATGGTGTCGCCCGAGCCCTGCTTTCCCGAGCCTTGTCGTGGAGGCTTAGGCGAATCGGAGGATTTCTCCCGAGGGGTCCGCACGCCTGGGGGAGGTAATGTGCTTCCCCGCGGCTCTGTCTTAGGCCGTGTGGGCTGTTCCCACATGGGCCCTAGTTGGCGCCCTCTTGGGCCGGACTTTATTTGGGAAGTATGTCTTTGCGTTGAAGTTGAGTACCCCATACTTGGGTATCCGACATTAGCCCCCAAGCCTGTGGTGGAGTGGAGGCAGTCCTCAAGTGGCTCAAGTTAGTTTCTCCTGTCGTGTTGGTAAGGTTTGTTTATTTTGTCCGGTGGGTGCGCGCGAGTGCACCCACCGGGTGTAGCCCCCGAGGCCTTGGTGGGATGGTGTATCCCTTCAAGGGCTTGAAATCGTGCTTGCAGAATCTCGAGTGCCTTCTCGCTCGCTGGCGATCCGTCCCTTGGTAGGAGTTTTCTGGTGCTGGAGCCCCCGAGCCTTTGCCATGGGTAGACGGCCAATCCAGGAGCGTTTTTTATCCTGCCAAGGTACAGGGAGAGTTCCTGAGCCACCGTTTTCGTATTGGGGGTCGATCGGGTTCTCTTTTGTTAGTTCGACATTCGCGCTCTTCTTCGAGAAGAGGACGGTTTGGTCATGCTCGATTCCCACGGTGGGCGTGAGTCGGCATTTTCGGTGAGCTGCAAGCGGGTTTGTCCAAGTGGAGGTCCGTGCCCCATTCGTTGGGGTCCGCTAGTGGCCTGAGCACACTCCAAATGTTTCCCGAGGATCGATTCGTGGGTCTCGGGTCCCTTCGATGGGTCCCGAGGGCCTGATGCCTCCCCCGAGGGGATCCCACAACATCAACTCACTGCTGGGACTTGGACACAGCGTGGGGTGTCCCTTATGACGCTCGAGTGTTGGGATACTGACCGTTTGGTGATCCACCCACTTGCTGTCCCTAACTCGGTATCCTTGGGGTGACTGTTCGAGACTCGGTGGGCCATTCTTCGATCCCCTGAGAACGTAATGGCGCCCGAGCCCGGGGTTCCTTCATCGAGAAGGAGAGCATCGTCAAAATTTAGGAAGTTAGCGTAATGATTCGATGCACCTTTTGAGGAGAGAAGCCTGGCGGACGCGACGGTTCGAGGTAGACAGGATGGTTGCGTGCGCAAAGCCGGCGGCGATGCGGAGAGTCATGGCGGGGCCTGCGCAGTTAATGCGGCGGATTCACCGTCGTCCAGAGCCCTTTACTAGTTCCTCGTCCTCGCCGCCTGTTGGTATAAATTAACTGCACTCTACTTAAATAAGATTGTATTCAGATTATCCGCAAGGGCACAGATAAAATACCGCTGTCACATTTCACCCGGAGGTTTTAAATATCGAATCCACAAGGAACAGTAGGTGATAATGACTAAGCCGGTGAACTTAGCCCTACAACTAGGCTAGATAATATTGAGAAAGAGGAATAGCTAATGACTATCTAGTTCCAACAACCGGTAAACTTTGAATAATATCGTTCTAACTGGGCAGTGACATGAATAAGAGGCGAAATCAGAGTTCCCACCTACCAGACACTTATACACCTATCGGTCCTATCAACGGGAAGTGGATTACAGAGGACTCAACGCAGCTGTCACCTACGCGATCTACCACTATCCGGCCAATCAGGGGACATTCACAAGTAAACCTAGCCTAGGCACCACGCCTACACTACGAAATACTACTTCAATCAAGAAATTACCAAGATCAAAGTACTCAATATGAGTTGCAAACTTAAGAACGAATAAGAACAAATGCTTACTTGAATTAGAAGTTGAATACAAAAGTACCTTAGAGCGCAGCTCTGGGCGAGGAAGCTGAATCCAGAAGAATACACCTACGAAGAAGCGTCGACAAGCCGGAACTCCTCCAGAACTCTACTCCTCTAATCTATCTCTCTACTTCTCTAGACAAGACTAGATCTAGAAGAACTAGTCTCTCCTAATTGATACATGTAACCCTAACTGGAGATATTGAATTGAAGCTCAGGAATAGGGATGCCTTCAGGGGGGTCTGCCCGTTTATTTATAGCCCGGTGGGATGAACGTGCGTCGTAGGATCAAACCGACTTCAACAAAGGGCCGAGATGACTCCTAAGAGGCGGCGGAAGATGACTCCAGAAGTGGGGGCCGAAACCTTAGGGGGTGGGGCCGGCCGGCCCCATGGTGGCGCTGCCTGTCGCCCCACTGTGGGCTTTCGGGCCCCGGTTGTTCGGGTGTGTTCTAGGTCCTTCCAGGGTCTTCGTGATGATGTTTTCTTGGCGGTTTCGTGTCTTTTATGCTCCTTAACCCTTCTTTTATGCTTTTCTGGAATAGTCCTGAAAAATACAGAACATGCAAAACTCGTGGAAATTGTCAGTTAAAACCCTAGACTAGTACATATATTCATGTGTCCTTTCATGTCTAAAGTTCTAATAAAAATTGACATTATCGACCGTCAACACCGCCGGCGTCCTTTCCTTCTTTTCGCGCCCTTCTCCTCTCGCCATGGCCGCTCCAGCGCCCTCTGACGCCGCCACTGCTGCCGCCGCCCCGCTCGAGGTGGCTTGGCTCCCATCTTTGGTGACGGAGAGGCAGCTTGAGGATCTCGTGACCCTAGGGCTCCTGCGCCGCCGTACTGACCCGCAGCACCCGGAGTGGATCACGCCGTCGCGCGATCACCAGGAGCCGCGGCCCCTCGCGGGGTACGTCGTCAGCTTCGTCGCCTTCCATGAGCTGGGGCTCGGGTCGCCGCTGAGCCGGTTCTGTCGGGCGCTCCTCTTCTCCAATGAGTTGGAGCTGCACAACCTCACCCTCAACTCCGGCGGTACCTCTTCCGCGTCGAATCGTACACCAAGTCGTTCGGCGCGAAGAACCCGCGGAAGGTCATGAGTGCCGGGGGCAGTAACTTCTCACTGCGCTCCATCGACTACATCCCTTGCAAGGCTCAATCCTCCAACAAGGGGTGGCACGACGGCTGGTTCTACCTGCGCAACGACGACGGTGCCTTTCCCGAGTACACGGGAAAGGTGATCTCCGCCCCCTTTCCGCGGTGGAAGTGGGGGTGTCCGTCGTGGGACACCAAGCATCTGGATCCCTATCTCTCGCGCTGCAAACGCTGTGGGATCGGGGCTTGACGGCGGCCGGAGTGGAGGCTCACTTCCACGCGCGGACGGTGCTGCCCCCGATGGAGTGCCGGCTTGCCCTGTATGACATGGTGGTGGGAGCACCGAGGGAGGTCATGGCGATGTTGACTCACGGGCTCAGCTCCGACGAGATCATGCGCCGTGTGAAATACACGGTAGGCGGTCATTCCTCCTGGGACGAGTTGAAGAGGGTGGCCATCGCCCTCGCTCAGGATACATCTCACTGGTGAGCATCTCTCTTCCCGTCAATTGTCCGCATTTCTCCCCATTTTCTGATCCTTCTTCCCCTCTTGGCGTAGGGCCTTTCGAGGAAGGGAAAGCCCTCACTGCCCCCCGTCTCGGAGCATGCCGCCCTACGGGCCCAGAACCGTCTCCGGGGCGAGCGGCAGAAGGCGAGAAGGAGAAGAAGATCAAAAAGAGGAGGAAGCAGGCTCGTGAGACCCAGAGGCTCGCCCAGCTTCACCGCCACCAGCGGGAGGCTCGGGAGCCGAAGGAGGAGTCCCCCTCCGAGGAAGATGAAGAAGAAGAAGAAGATGATGATGATGCTGACACCTAGTCCATGGTGGCCACAAAGCCCACGGCGAGCACCGACGAGCCGGGGAAGGCTCCTTTGTCGGTGCCCGTCGGCGCAAGTGTTGGGGGCCGTATCCCGAGCCCCCGAGCAAGGTTGTCGGAGGCCACGTCCGGAGGCGTGGTCTCAGGTGGTGGGGGTGTCGGGGCCGGTGCTCCGCCGACCGACGGCCGCGAGGGCTCGTCGGAGGGGCCGGGAACGGGCTCAGGCCCGGCGCCCAAGGCGGCCAAGGTTGCTCCTTCGACCGTGGCTAGTGGTAGGGCCCAAGGGCCGTTATTCCAGCGGACCCTCCCTCCGGACGTGTCGCTGGTTGCTGCGATGACCGAGGGCAGAGGGAGCGGGGAGAGGACGCCGCCCGCGACGGAGCTGGGCGACGTCGGGACGCCGGACCTCGAGCTAGGATTCGCCCGAACCGGGGCGTCCCCACCGAGGGACGGCGAAGCCAAGGCGACCCCCGGTGGCCAGATGGGGCCCCCGCCACTAGGGGTTTCTCAAGGCGGGGTCTATCGCGACGTCGAGGTGCTGCAGACCCCTTCATCGGCAACGCGGCCACGTCGTCCGCCGGACCTGTCGCTCCGCCGAGCGCCGGGGCGGCGAAGAAGACGGCGATCCCCAAAACCAGGTAAGTCGTTTTTCCAATCACTCCCATACCGATTTTCGTTCTTCATGTCACGAATGCTCATTTCTCTCTATCTCGTTCTAGGAAGCGCTCGGGGTCGGCCCTCCAGGTTTCACACCTGAAGGTCCTGAAGGTGCAGGCCCGTAGCACTGCTGGAGAGGAGAGCCGCCTGGCGACTGAGGAGGCTCCCTCGGTGGAGACCCGTCCGTCCGAGGGCTTGATGACACCGGAGGCGGTCCCTTCTCCCGCGGTTGTCGTGGCCGTGGCCGTCGCCGAGGAGACGGCTTCGGCTCCGGCTCCTGAGACGCGCGTTGTCGCTCTCGGGAGTACTCCGAGGGCGGCGGCTACTGCTCCTTCACCAGAACCGACCCACACTAGCGCCGCGGCCATGGACACCAGCATTCCGCCGTCATGTGAAGCCGTGACCCCGCCCACCACGGACTCCATGGTGCTGGTCATTCGGGGAGCCCTCCCCAGGTGCTGACGGGCTCTCGCATCGAGTGGACCAACCGGGCTAACCGCGAAGCCCCGCTGATCTTCATGTTTGCGGGATGATGTCGAGGCCGCTCACTGGGACACTGTCCAGGACCTCAAGTCCAAGTGGTCGGAGAGCCTGCGCCTTCTCACGGACTCCATCGACTCGGAGTTCTAGGAGCGACTCCAGGTGAGTGCACGTGCTCTGCCTTTTTCGCTGCCTCGGTGTTTCCGGCCGGCGCCTCCATTTCACCCGCCTGCTTGCTTCTGGTCCTTTCGTAGGAGCTCATGATGACCTCCCGTAAGAAGTCTTGCTTCCTTCGCCAGGGTCTTGGCCTCTAGAAGCAGCTGGAGCTCAAGAGCCGGGCCCTCGCTCGTTCCCAGGAAGAACTCGCCTGCACGACGGCTCGGCTGGCTGACCTGACCCTCGACCGTGACTCCTTGAAGGTTGAGGTCGCAGAGGCTCGGGGCCGAGTCGCTCCTCTTGAGGAGCGTGTCCAGTAGCTGGAGGTCGCCCTGGCCGAGGCCGTTCGGGAGCGGGACGCCACGCAGACGCTCGCCGCCGAGAAGGAGGCCGCTGTCGGTGTCCTATTGTCGGATTTGGACCACTCCCAGGTGGCTCTGAACCAGGCGGTGGGCGAGGTCGACGCTGTCCGAGAGGAGGCGAGGAAGGCGTGGGAGGAGATTGAAGGTAAGCCTTACCTTTTTTACCTTTCGTTCGTTCTGGTCGTTCGTCGTTTTTTGCCTTCTTTGCTTAATCGTCTTGTCGCCGCAGCTTTAAAGGTGGAGGCCGTCAGTGTGCAAGGGACCATCGCCGCCCTCAGCACGCGTTGTGTGACGCCCTCGGCACCAGCGGAGAGCCTTCGGGGAGCTCGCTGTTGGTGGTCCTTACCAACATAAATATAACATCATTTTAATACTAAAATAAATAGAGAATAGGGCTTTATCTAATCTTTCCACAAGTTTTGTTGTGCACCTGACTTACAGGAATAGCACGTGGAAATGCATGGAAATCTCAAGGAAAGCGCACTTCCAGGAAGTGTATTCAAAGAAGGCACAAACTAAGAAAATGAGAAAGCCCAAATTAAACAATAAACCAAATCCATTCGCAACCACGGGGGAGGCCCAGGCCCACAGAGGAACCGACCGCCCGAAGGCAGTGGCCAGATAGCACTCCCCGGGGACCGACCGCCCCTGGGGGCGGCCGCCCCCCTGGTGGGGCCTTCGGGGCCCATCCTCCTCAGGCGGTGCCCTTGGCGGTTTGGCAAAGGCGGTTTCACCTCCTACCATACTTAGAACGCCCGAGCCGTCCTTGATCAACTATAAATAGATGTGCTTCACCCCCTCTAACACACACACCAACATTTGGAGCACTACACCTCACATTTCTTACTTGTTCTCTCTAGTTTAGTAGTAGTAGTAGAGCAAGGCAAAGCTATCAAGGAGAGCTTGTCTCCTTGGAGGAATCAAGAGCATCTTGGTATGAATACACATCAGTTCTCCTCTATGAGCAAGCTCTGATCTTATTTATATAGCAATGCATCTGAATTAGAGTATAGTCTTGTCCATATTATGATCATAACATGTAAACTAGTTCATAGTCTATGTGTTATGTTCTTGATATATTCATCAAAGTTCTTCATCGTTCATCAAATTAGTATGAATAGAGGAAGAACTAAGGACGGAATAATAGTTCGTTGTGCTATCATGGTTGCTCCTAGCCGAGCCTGTCAATCCGTAGGGTTGGGGTCCCGGGGGGCTAGGAGTTGTTTCCAATTACACGGGCATGGTGCTCGGGTATGCGGAAATCAGCGGATATGTCGGTACCCCACGGGCAGAGGGGTAGGTGGGCAGGTGGTGACACCCTGTCCATCCCTAGCATTCCCCCACGTTCGGGTATTGAGTAGGAGTTCGTAAAGTCTCTATCGGCTGGCAGACCAGCTGCGGGGATCTCCCTATCATCCCTAGACTTAGTCCTGATCCTAGTCTTATTAATTCGATGTAATTACTATTCGTTGCATAGCTGTATATGACCAATGCCTGCTCACGTAGTTATTCTTTATTCTTTATTTTATCTTTTATCCTTGAGGTTGCTCCGATGTGTGTGTCCACTATCTTATAAACCTGTTTTAACTCCTGCCTATGCTATGCCTACCTATGCATTCAATAAGTGATCATGTTTATACCAAAAGCTAGATGAATTCACTATGCCCTCCTACAGGAAATTATAAATACGACACCCTTGAATACTCACGGGTTAAAATGCTACAATGATAGTTCTGTGCGCTTGCAGAGTAATCTTATTCCTTACTGAGCTATCGATTGGCGTACCTAAGTACCGTTACTTAAGGATTGTAATTCTTGTTGCACCCCACGGCGCCGTGCCACAGTATTGCATATCGTAAGTAATGACGGTTAGGAAGGCCAATCCGGCACTTCTAACTGCTATTACCAGACTGCATTACCTAGGCCGGCGCCACTAAGGGCCAAGGATTACCTTTCTGAAGTAATGGTGGTTGGGAATGTTAACTTATGTTTCTAGTATTATTAATATTATTAAGGAACGGACCTTTAGTCTATCTTTAGTAGTAATGCTAAGAAACGCCAACAAGTATTTCTGGCGCCGTTGCTGGAGATAGACTTTTAGTCTATCTTTTGTAACGACGTTAAGAAATGCCAACACTCGCTCAGGAGCCGCCTGGAAGCCCTCCACGGGAGGGTGGCCGATCAGCTCAAAGAGGCCCTCCTGACAGGCGTTCAGAAGACGCTGGCGGTGGCGAAGTCTCACTATGAGAACTTCGACACTGACGCCGTAAGTGAGGGTTTCCTCAAGGCTTCTGACGACGAGCTCCTCGCGCTGATCGGCTCGATGGCGGTCCCTGGGACGGCGCTGGCGGCCCTCTTTGAAGAAGATGTGAAGCTCCCCCTAGACCTGGATTAGAAAGGCAGGGCCATCGTGCCCAAGATTTGTAAGAAACAAACATGCAGCCCTTCGCGGCCTTGATATTCGTGTGTATATTTGCTGCGTGTTTGTTTTTTTAGTTTGGCATTTTTTTTCTTAAGCATTTCCTCGTCGATCCTGAGCCCGGGCCATATTGCTAGGGGTAGCTTTAGCGGCGTAGACACGGTCGTAGTCCTAGGGGTTTTGGTAGGGCGAGAGCTTAGAAAAAAGGTTTGATCGATTCCACCCGAGCCTTCTCCCCTTACCAACGTTATTCTTATAAGTTCCTTTCTGAGCGCAAGTTATCTTTAGGTGTAGAGTGGCGAGTGGAGGTGCCGTATCCCGGAGGCGTAGGTGGTCTCGCGGCTTGGCCGGCTCTGCCCTCTAGGACTTCTTTTGCTCATCTAAGACTTATAAGCTTGCGTTTGGTTTAGATAAGAAGCGAACTCGGGAGGTGAAAATTTCAATAAGTTTTGAAATTTTGAGTTTCGAATTCGTTTAGACTCGGAGGAATCCAGGGGTTCCCCGGCCTAGACCCCGAGGGAGGGTCTGCCCTATTGGAGATAGGGCCGAGTCTCACTTTTGGTTGCACGGAGGGACCCGTTCCTGAGGGTGGGCTCGGGTGAAAATCTTAAAATCTTATGAGAAAAAGAAGTCGAATCTTTTATTGATTTCAAGATTTACAGAATGTACAATGCTTGGAATTTTAAGGATAGAAGCGACGTAGCTATTCAATGTTCCAAACGTTGTCGTAGACTTCACCTTTCTCGTTCACCGGCTTGTACGTTCCAGGGCGCAGCACCTCGGCAGTGACGAATGGCCCTTCCCACGGTGGCGTTATCTTGTGGCGTCCTCTGTTGTCCTGCTTGAGCCGCAGCACCAGATCACCTATGCTGAAGGCTTGGCCTCTGATGCGCTGAGCATGGTACCTACGTAGGGTTTGCTGGTACTTGGCCGAGTGCAGCAAGGCGATGTGTTGGGCCTCGTCGACTTGGTCCAGCGCGTCCTCCCGAGAGATCTGATTGCCTTGCTCGTCATAGGCTTAGACCCTCGGGGCGTCGTATTCCAAGTCCATGGGGAGGATAGCCTCAGTGCCATTGACCAGGAAGAACGGCGTGAAGCCCATGGCTCGGCTCGAGGTGGTTCTTAGGCTCCATATCACCGTGGGGAGCTCGGTCAGCCACCTTTTGCCGAACTTGTTCAACCTGTTAAAAATTTTTGGCTTAAGGCCCTGGAGGATCATGCTGTTGGCACGCTCCACTTGGCCGTTCGTCCTTGGGTGAGGTACCGCCACCCAATCCACTCGTATGTGGTGCTCGTTGCAGAATACCAGAAATTTCTTCCCGGTGAACTGCATTCCGTTGTCGGTGATGATGGAGTTCGGGACGCCGAATAGATGAACGATGTCGGTGAAAAACAACACTGGTTGGGTTGAACTGATCTGGGCAATCGGCCGAGCTTTGATCCACTTTGAGAACTTGTCGATGGCGACAAACAGGTGGGTAAAGCCCCCGGGCGCCTTCTTGAGGGGCCCGACAAGATCCAGTCCCCACACGGCGAAAGGCCAAGTGATGGGAATTGTCTGGATAGCTTGGGCTGGGAGATGAGTTTGCCGAGTGTAGTACTGGCACCCTTCGCAGGAGCGTACTACCTCGGTAGCGTCAGCCACGGCGGTTGGCTAGTAGAAGCCTTGTCGAAAGGCGTTGCCGACGAGCATCCTTGGCACGACGTGGTGACCGCAGGCCCCGGCGTGTATCTCCTCAATCATGGCGCTTGCCTTGGCTGAAAGGGATGCAGCGCTGCAGGACCCCAGAAGGACTAGGCCGGTAGAGTTCGCCGTCGATCATCATGAAGGACTTCGCTCTGCATGCCAGCCACCGAGCCATGGTCTTATCCGAGGGCAAAATCCCTCGGACGAGCCAACTGACCAGTGGCTCGTGCCAATCTGGCTCGTCGTCGTCCATCTTAGCTTCGATCTCCATTGCCTCGGTTTCGTCGTTGGTTTCAGCCTCGGTCTCGGGCAGCTCCTCTTTTTCAGAGGGGTCGCCAGCCCCCGAGGGACTTCCGTGGCTTGAAGATGCTCCGAGCTCTCCCGGGGGCCTGGGGATTTCTTTCCCCTCGCCTCCCCAAGGATCGATGTTGACCGAAGGCTTGTAGAGGTCGTTGGCAAATACGCCTGTCGGGACCGAGGCCCTTTCAAACGTGATTTTTGCCAACTTGTCGGCCTCTTCGTTGTAGTTGCGCGCGACGTGGTTGAGCTCGAGGCCATCAAATTTTTCCTCAAGCAACTGCACTAGCTTGCAGTAGGAGGCCATCTTGGGGTTGTGGCACGTTGACTCCTTCATCACCTGGTCCATAATGAGCTAGGAATCTCCTCGAACCTCGAGGCGTCTAATTCCCAGTTCAATGGCAATGTGGAGACCATTGACGAGAGCCTCGTACTCGGCCACGTTGTTGGAAGCCGTGAAGTGCAGCCGCAGCAGATACTTGAGCCGGACCCCGAGGGGTGAGACGAAGACAATGCCCGTGCCGGCACCGATCTTCATCATCGACCCGTCGAAGTACATGACCCAATACTCCTCTTGGGTAGGGAGCGGTGGTAGTTGTGTTTCAGTCCACTCTGCCACAAAGTCCGCTAGCACTTGGGACTTGATGGCCTTGCGCGGCGCATAGGTGATGCCATCGCCCATGAGCTCGATAGCCCACTTAGCGATCCTCCCAGTCGTCTTCCGATTTTGGATCACCTCCCCGAGGGGAAAGTATGATACCACGGTCGCGGGGTGGGATTCGAAGTAGTGCCGGAACTTGTGCCGAGCGAGGACGATCGCATACACCAGCTTCTGGATCTAGGCGTAGCGCGTCTTGGTCTCTGACAAGACTTCACTAATGAAGTAGACCGGTCGCCGGACAGGCAGCGCGTGTCCTTCCTCCCGCCGCTCCACGACGATCGCTGCACTCACAACCTGGTTAGTGGCGGCACGAGCACCGGAGCTTCCGAAAGCAGAGCCTTAAGCCTATCGAGGGCTTCCTGGGCCTCGGAGGTCCAGGTGAAGTGCTCGGTTTTCTTCAACAGCCGATACAGAGGCAGTCCCTTCTCGCCGAGTCACGAAATGAACTGGCTTAGGGCTGCCAGACACCCCATTAGCTTTTGCACGCCTTTGAGGTTGTGGATTAGCCCCATCCGCTTGATGGCCGATATCTTTTCCGGGTTGGCCTCGATGCCACGCTCGGAAACGATGAACTCGAGCAGCATGACCCGGGGTACCCCAAAAACGCATTTCTCAGGGTTGAGTTTTATGTTTCTCTTTTTGAGGCATTTGAACGCCTCTCCTAGGTCGGCTACCAAGTCGTCTGCCTTACTAGACTTTATCATGATATCATCTACGTAAGCCTCAATGGTTCGCCCAATGACGTCCCAAAAACCTTGAGCATGCAATGTTGGCAAGTTGTGCTCGCGTTTTTGAGGCCGAATGACATGGTTACGTAGCAACACGTGCCAAAGGGAGTGATGAAAGAAGTCGCTAGTTCGTCGGACTCTTTCATACGAATTTGGTGGTAACCGGAATATGCATCAAGAAAACTAAATCGTTCGCGACCAGCAGTGATATCAACTATTTGATCAATACGAGGTAACGAAAATGGATATTTAGGACAAGCTTTATTTAAGCTAGTGTAATCTACACACATTCTCCATTTTCCATTCATTTTATTAACTAAGACAGGATTAGCTAACCATTGTGGATGGAAGACCTCCTTGATGAATCCGGCCGCCAAAAGCTTCTGCACCTCCACCCCGATGGCCCGACTCTTCTCCTCGTCGAATCCGCGCAGGCGCTGCTTCACCGGCTTGGACCCGGCCCGGATGTCCAAGGAGTTCTCGGCGACCTCCCTCGGGATGCCTGGCATATCCAAGGGACTCCAAGCAAGCACGGCGTGCTTGCTTGGAGTCAGTTGATGAGCACGACTTCCTATTTCGGATCGAGGGTGACGCTGATCTTCAGTGCCTTGCCATTGGACGAGCCGAGGTTGAGGGGCACCTCCTTTACCCCTTCGATAGGCTCGAAAGTGCCCGTGGCCTTCTTGGGGTCGGGAACCTCCTTGGCCAGCTCCTCGAGGTCGGCGATGAGAGCCTTGGACTCCACCAGTGCATTGGCGTATTCGCAGCTCTCAACATCGCACGGGTAGGCGTGCTGGTAGGAAGCGCCGACGGTGATTACCCCCTTAGGCCCCAGCATCTTGAGCTTGAGGTAGGTGTAGTTCAGGACTGCCATGAACTTGGCATAGCACGGCCTCCCAAGGATGGCGTGGGAGGCGCTGTGGAAGCCTACCACCTCGAATGTGAGGGTCTCCTTCCTGAAGTTGTTAGGAGTTCCGAAGTAGACGGGCAGGTCGATCTGCTCGAGGGGTTGTATGCTCTTCCCAGGTACTATCCCGTGGAACAGGGATGTCGCTGCCCGGAGAACAGAACGGCTGATCTCTATCGAGCCGAGGGTCTCAGCGTACAGTATGTTGAGGCCGTTGCCTCCGTCCATAAGGACCTTGGTGAGCCACGTGTTGCCGACAATGGGGTCGACGACAAGCGGGTAGTGCCCCGACGATGGGACGTGGTCCGGGTGATCGTCCTGGCTAAAGGTGATGGCGTCGAGGGACCAGTCGAGGAAGCGTGGGGTTGCTGGCCCGACGGAGTAGACCTCCCGACGCTCGCGCTTTCACTGGCGTGGCGTGGGAGCGGTTCCGAGCCCGCCGAAGATCATGAGGCACTTGTCGACAGGGGAAACTCGTAGTCCTTCCCTCCCTGGTCCTCCTTGTCCTCCGTGGGCTTCTTGCCGGCGTCGTCCCTGAACGCCTGGCGCCCGTAGTGCTTCTTGAGCATTACACACTCTCCGACCATGTGATTCACCGCACCCTTGTGGTACGGGCACGGCTTGGAGAGCATCTCATCGAAGCGGCCATGGGATGGCTGTTTCGCCCTAGGCTCAGCAGCCGTGACCAGGGGTTCTTTGCGGAGGGGGGCCTTCCCCTTCCCCTTCTTCTTTTTGTTGTTGGGGGGCTCGGGAGGAGGAGCCCTCAGGGGCTTCCTCCTTTCGCTTGCCCTTGGGGTCGGAGAAGAGGGCTCCCACCGCCTCGTCGCCCGAGGCGAAGCTGGTGGCTATCTTCATGACCTCGGCGATGCTCGTGGGGTTTGACGCCCCAGCTCATGAACTAACTCTTTGCAAGTCGTCCCTGCAGCAAAGGCTCCGACGACGTCGGAGTCGGCGACCTAGGGCAGCTCGTTGTACTGCTTGGAGAATCGCCAGATGTAGTCCCTGAGGGACTCGCCCGACTTCTGTTTGCAGCTCTGGAGGTCCCAGGAGTTGCCAGGGCGCATGTAAGTGCACTGGAAGTTCCCCACGAAAATCTTGACCAGATCGCTCCAGTCGAAGATCAGTCGAGGGGGCAGGTGTTCCAGCCAGGCTCTCGCAGAGTCGGCCAGGAATAGAGGAAGGTTGCGGATGATGATGAGATCATCCTGCGCGCCACCCAGCTGGCACGCAAGATGATAATCCACCAGCCAAAGCTCGGGGTTTGTCTCCCCCGAGTATTTGGCGATGTTGACAGGTTGTCGAAACTGGGGTGGAAATTTGGCCCTCCGGATGGCCTCGCTGAAGACGCGAGGACCCGGTGGCTCGAGTGAGGGCGCACGGTCCTCGTCAGAGTCGTAGCTTCCTCCCCGGTGGACATTGAAGCCTCGTGCGGCCCCATTAGTCTTTCACCGCCCACGGGCCTGAAGAATGGCGCGGACATCGATGTCCTTGCCAAGCTGTTGGTGGACCGAGAGGGCCCTCGGTGCTTCGAGCTGCACTGAGGCCTCTCGTTCATGGCGCATTGGGCCGCCACGATGACGTTTCTTGGCTCCACGGTGTCGTGATGCCGAGCTTTCTGCCTGGAGGAGAGCGGCATTGAAAGCCCATGTTTGGTTTTGGGTAATTGATGAAACCTAGTTTGCTAACGAATGCTCTAAGTGTTTCATGAGAATTGATTAGCAATGGCAAGATGGAGCAAAGGACCGGGTCGGTGGAGGTCACAAGTGAAGGGCAATGACGGCATCCATGAAAATGGTGTAAGTCCATCAACAAAGGAGAAAGCCCTATTGACGGCATCCATTCAAATGGTATAAGTCCATCATCATAGGTGTCTACAAGGTCCATCAAGAGATGAGAAGGAAGTTGATAAGAAACCGGGAGCTCAAGGCAAAGGTATAACCAATAGGAGCTCTTTTGGTTTTGGTGATCAAGACTCCATAGAGGGAGTGATCACATTTAGGATAGATAGTCGTACTATCAAGAGGGGCGAAATCGTTGATGAAATACGGTTATCAAGTGCCACTAGGTGTTCATGATCATTGCATATGCATATAGATGCTAGTGACACTAACTTGACCCGTGGAAAACTCTTTGAAAAAGGCTAACACACGTGCACCTAAGTGAGAGACACTTTGGAGTGTTAGTGACTTAAGAAACGGGGTGAAGTTTGAGGGTTAGAGAGGGTTTGGTCCTCTCTTCCTCCTGCCGAGCTTGCGAGGCAGGATTCGACGAATTTCGGAGACATTACAATAGAAAAACTAGCGTCGGACCGTATTGTCACAGAGCGTCGGACCATTAGCCTCAGTCCGACGACTAACACTGCTGAGAGCGTCGGACGCTCAGTTTCGGAGCGTCGGACTATTGTCCGAAGCGTCCGACGGTGCAGAGCGACGAAGAGGTGACACGTGGAGAGCAGGTGGGCGTCGGACTCTCGGCGTTAGTCCGACGGTGAGCGTCGGACCAACGTTCGACGGTTTTCAGGGCTCGGGGAGCTCTCTGGAAACGTCGGACGGCCGCGATCGTTAGTCCGACGGCTTCGTCCCGCTGAGTCCGACGGTGTCAGCTGAGGGCGTCGGACCGTTTGTTTTAGTCCGACGATTATACAGTCCGACGATTCGTATAGCGCGGGAAGTTAGCCGTTGTGATCCAACGTTCGTCTTCAAATGGCTAGTGACACGTGGCGTTTATCCGGAGCGTCAGACCGTGCTGATTAGTCCGACGGTCTGGCCGTCGGACAGTCCGACGGTACGCAGTGAAGTCTAAACGGCTAGTTCTTTGTGTGTGGCTTATAAATAGCGACTTGGCCGGTTTGGGGAGCATCTCTTGGCACTCCTAAACATCATAACATACTTGTGAGCCTTCCCACTCCACTCTCACTCATCCTACTTGATTGTGATCATCATTTGGTGAGTTTGGAGAGCATCAAGTGCATTGCATTGATAGAGATCATCTAGAGGCACTTGGTAGTGGTGATTCGCAGCGGTTTCTCTCATTACTCTTGGAGTTTGCTGACTCCTAGACGGCTTGGAGCTGCGAGGATCGTTGAGGGGAGTTGGTGATTGTCTCCGCCTCCGATCAAGGTATTGTGAGGGGTTCTTGAGCCTATCCCCGCGGGAGATCGCGAAAGGCATCTTTAGTGGATTGCTCGTAACTTGGTGGATCCCCATCTTGTGTTGGTTGTGCGGCACCCTTGAGAAGGGTTTGGCGTGTGATGCCAATTAGCGCGTGAACCTCCAAGTGGGTGTATCGCTACAACGAGGACTAGCTTGCCGGCAAGCAAGTGAACCTCGGTAAAAAATCTTATGTCATCTCTCTACCGAGGATTTCCCTTATATGTGATTGATTGGTTATATTGGACTTCATATCTTCTCTACACCGGGGGTATTGAAATCACCTTCTCTTTTTACTTTTGTGCACTTACTCTCGTGTGTAGCTTGTTAGTTAGTTGCTCACTTAGGAGTAGTGTATAGTAGTGACATAGCCTTTGAGTGTGAACTAGTGATCATAGTGTAGTATACTTGTCTAGGTGGCTTGCATAGCATAGTTTAGAGCTAGTGTTTTGCAAAGCTTGCTATTGTTACTAATCGTCTTGTAAAGTGTTGTTTGTAGATTTTTATAGGCTATTCACCCCCCTCTAGCCATTTAGGACCTTTCAGGCGTCCTCCAGGAGATCTTTGAGCTGGTTCCTGAGCTACCGGCCCTCCGCGTTGGAGGGCTCAGGCATGCTCCGGAGGAGCATTGCAGCCTCCGTGAGCTTCCGGCTTGCCCGGGGTTCCGGCACTGGTACTCCAGCCCTGTCATCGGGAACGATGCGGGCCTAGACGTCGTGGGCTCAGCGTCGCACTGCTCCGCCGTCTCCCCACTCCTCCACTTGCTCCAGCGCGGCTCAAAGCTGGGCGAGGCGCAAGCAGTCCTCGTCCATCCGGGCTTCGAGCTCCCGAAGTTGCTCTAGCTCCAGAGAACGATGGGGGGGGGCGGGACGTTCCAGCCCCCGGCTCCTTCGAAGGCGTGGGGCCAGGAGCTAGTAGAGGTGGCGTATGCAGCTGTGGCTGCTCTGCTAGAGCATCTTCCTCCTCCTCCGAGTGGACGTCCTCCAGCACGGCTTCCTCCTGGTACAATAAGTGATAGCACTCCCGGGAGGGGTCGATGAGGCTCTCGTCGGAGTCGTAGACGATGAGGGTGTTATCCCTTGCGTGATTGAGGGGGAGGAAAGCTTGGGGGTCGTGGACACCAGAGAAGTGCACGTTCGCCCAGAAGTCGTTGTCGTCGCTACCGAGGTCCTACCACAACAACGAGACGCGGCCGTAGCGGTCCCATCCCTCTGGTACTCCAGAAGGGAGCAGCTGGTGCTGGAGTTGGTCTTCCCGCCGCTGCATGCCCTGGGAGTGCTCGCAGGAGAGGACGGTGGAGAGCCGTCGAGGTCGTCCAGGCCCTCCAGGCGATGGACAGGCGTCGTCGCCTGGTTGCGCTGGTAGGCGTGAATGGCACGGATGTGGGCATCCGCAGCACTGCGTAGCCCGAAGGGAAATGGTAAGGGCGTTGCCGGCCTTCCCCAATGAGGACAAAGGGAAATGGCGGGCAATGCCGCGGCCCCTCCCACATTTCTCCGCGGAGTGGTGGGGGGCGCGAATCTACCACCGCTCGCGGCGTTGGGCTGGTGGTGAGCGTAAGGTGGTGTCCCGCGCAGGGGGCACCGGGTTGGTCGCGTCTCCCGTAGCGAGGCTCGGGTTGACGTGGTTGCGCCTCCCCCGCCTAGCTCGGCGGGAGCTGCGCGTGGCGTTTCCTCCGTCCACCAAAACGGGTGGAGGTGTCGCCAGGGTTCTTTCCCTAGCCACCTTCTGGGCCGGGGTTAGGGCGACGATGACACGGGGCTCGGTCGGGCGGAGGTTCATCTCGAGACCACGGCTGGTGGCCACAAACTCGAGGCTCCCAAACTGGAGCACCGCGCCAGCAGGAAGTGCAGGGAAGCTAGCGGCCATCCATGACCTGAACCAACACGCAAAAGGCCCCAACCTGGCGCGCCAACTGTCGGTGCTAGGATTAGCAGGTGCAAACACCAGCTAGTAAATTTATGCTTTGCGGTTGAGATCACGGATGGTGTGCAAGGGGGAATGTTGACGGTTGCAAACACCCTATTTTACCGTCAACATTTCACCCATAATCAAGGTAAAACCACATGAAAAGCAAAGAACCCACCTTCAAACTTACCTAGTTCCACATGTCCTTGGAGAAATCTTGTGTATGCAGGAAAAATGGTGAAATCAAGCAAAACCAAAGCATGGCAAGACATGTCAGCACCTCAGCTGCCATGTGGGAGCCAGAGGGGGCGCCCGCCCTGCCAACAGGGCGCCCACCCTATCCAAAGTGCCAAATGGCACTTGCCACCTCACTGATCCATGTGCCAACCTCCCAAATGGTCTGTGGCACGTTGAAACATCATCAACGGCTCATATACAAGGCACGGGGATCCGGTGGCCCTATCAACAAGGCGCCCGCCCTGTCAAAGTTGAGTACCACGTCCACGATCCGAGGGAAGGTGTCCAGGAGTCATCTACACCATCAGGTGAAGTCGGTTTTCATCCAACGGTGATCAAGTGAAGTGCCATGGATTGAAGGGCCCACTTGTCATCCTCCTAGGGGTTTCAAACCGCCTTTTCAAGGCACAAACCGACCATGCAACCGCCATAGGGGGGGAAGAAGGGTCGTTGGATGCAAGGCGGTGCATCCAACCGGGCGCCCGCTCCCCTAGAGGGCGCCCGCCCCCTCCTTCGCGCCACCGCCTTCCAGCAAACCTACAAGTACCCCTGGTGCACTCCTACACTATAAATAGGGCTAGGATCCTCATTTGTAAGGGATAAACACGAAGCAACACTTAGGAGCACACAAGAAACACTAGAGAGTAGAGTGTTGGAGAGAAGTCGGGAGAAGGAAGAAGTCTGTGGTGGAGCCGGGCTTGTCGGCGACCTCCTCTGCGGTGTTCTTCACTCTTATCGGTAATAAAGATTCCCTTCTTCATTTACTATTGTTTTACTTTAAGTAGCTCTATACTTACTCATTGCTTGGTTAGAGTGCTCTAATTCCTTGGCCAGAGTTAGAGTAGTAAGTTTTATAGATTAAGTGTGGTTCTTAGGCTATAGCTTACCCTTGAGTGCCGCTAGGCCCACGGATAGTAGTGGTAGGTGCCTAATCAGTCGAACCCCGGTGAGTTTAGGACTTTGCGTGTCCCAAGTATAGCAGTCTCTTTGGTATAACAATCATTTGATCTTTTACTGAGATAGAGTTCTCCCCCAAAACTCCAGTGCTACCTAGTGCGTGTTTCCACCTTAGTTATACTTCATTGATTTATCCTTACTAAGGTTATTACCCCTATTTATCCATATCTAGATCCTTGACTATCATATCCTTGGAATCACAAATCCCGCCTTCCTTTGGGAAAATATAAATTTGACACCTAGTACTCCCAGGTAAAGCACTACACAATAGTTCTGTGTGCTTGCAGAATCCCATCACCTATCCTATAGAGTTACCCATAGCATTTTTGGCCAACAATCACATACTTTGAGAATAGGGATTGACAACCCCGTTGATTGCGTTGAGAAGTATTGTTGCCATTGCTAGAGGATAGATTTGGCTACCTTCTTTTGATAGCGTTAGTAACTGTCAACAGGGAACACAGGGGTTATACTGGTTTGGGCTAAGAATGCCCTACGTCCAGTGCGGGTCGAGTCGTGTTGCCTTGCACCGGGGTGCTTGTTGTAGGGGTTACAAGCCTAAGAGAGAGAGTAAGGAGCTCCCAAGTCTCTTGTGAATATGTGTGTGTGTGTGTGTGTGTTCTTATGATTGTAGGGTGTTATGAGCGACGCGAGGTCCTGCCTGAGATCGGCCTCTGCCTTCTCTTTTATAGTTACAAGGAAGAGGCTAGAGTTACACGTGTTTCACTGTGGTTACAGTACTCGGCATGGTGGAGACAGTGGTGATCGGTGACTATCGTCAGCCACGCCCTCATCTTGGCGCCTCGAAGGTATGGCCTTAGTCATTCGGTTGATCTTCCACTGTTCGATTGGTGAGTCCCGAGGCGGCACACAGTGCGGGGTGTGGTTTGCTGCGTGGCACTACGTTATGACGTCGCATCCGACCCTGCACAGTACAACGAGAAGATGGGTTGACCTTTGAGTATAAGCTCCCGAGGCACGGGAGTCCTTGATACAGTCAGGGGCATGACGGGACGGAGCGGTGGCAGTGTCCTCCCTCGGGCGTGTCCCTTCCCACGTGTGGTACTTTCCAGGGGGTAGGCGAGCCTGGTTATAAGCCTTGCCCATTCCCCCGGGTTGGCCGGATAGTTGTCATTCCCCCTTTCCTGGCACCACACATGCGGCTGGGGTATGGTCAGTCACTATCGTAGTTGGAGAATCTCTTTGTCAGCCCAGGAGGTCATACGTTTGACTGTCCCTGTAGCGGCGTGGGAGAAGTAGGACCGTCAGATCGGTTGCCAGATGAGATATGGAAGTTGGTACGGCGAACGTGCGCGTGCAGGGCGCAGTTGCGTCAAGGGGTCCACCCGATGGGACCGTGCTCGTAAAGTGGTCAGGGAGGTCCCTTGGCCGGCAAGTTTGCCCTGCTGACGTCGGCAGGACTCGGACGAACAAGGGAAGTGCGCCCGAGGGAGATTGCGTATAGCGGGGGGCTCGGACGAATCGGAAGCCGGTTGCTCGAGCCCGCGGCATTTAGTGGCAGGCTCGGGCGAATCGGATTGTGTCGCCCGAGCCCTGCTTTCCCGAGCCTTGGCATGGAGGCTCGGGCGAATCGAAGGATTTCTCCCGAGGGGTCCGCGCGCCTGGGGGAGGTAATGTGCTTCCCCGTGGCTCTGTCTTAGGCCGCGTGGGCTTTTCCCGCATGGGCCTTGGTTGGCGTCCTCTTGAGCCGGGTTTTATTTGGAAAGTATGTCTTTGTGTTGAAGTTGGGTACCCCATACTTGGTATCCGACAATGATATTGTTTCATGGCTGAAAATAAAGTAAAAGTAGCTTAACCGAACACGTGAGCACGAGCCAACACCTAACAATAATACTATGACACGTGTGAAAATACATGATACTTGCGGCCCAAAGATTTCTTGGTTCTGTTAGGTGAGATAGGATCAGTGTGGTACATCTCGTCTTTATTAGCGAAGTAGGGTTTTATTGTCTTAGTGCTTCACTCAAGCTTGACCTAACCGTGTTCCCTTGAGCTACTTTTAGCTTATTTTTAGTCATAAAATAGTATTTTTCTCTCACAACAAATCAGCCGTAAAAATCAGTCACAGTCAAAATAAGTCCTACTGAGTAGGGTTGTCTGAAAGTAGCTAAGCATATCTATTTTATAAGACACAATTTTTATTGTAAAAGTAACACGATCCGAAGCATTATAGTTATTATAACTCGATCACGTAGTAGTACACAGTTAGGACATACGGTGTATTTTTCTCGCTTGAGCTAAATTCAACTTATTTTTAGCCATAAAATAGTATTCTCCTCTCAAAATAATTTAGTCCAGTTGAATTTCAGCTCAGTTAAATATAGAGTGAATGATCATGTATAGAAATCAGTTTGAGCGAGCAAGTATAGACCACACGATCGACCAACCGTGTGTTGATGTTACATATAGCAGTATATCAAAAGCGACAGAAAGCCAACCCAATTACCCAGACGACGAAGATGCCGCGCTGCCGAGCGACGGCGACGGCCTCTCTGACGGCAGGGATGATGGCGTCGCCACCAGGCAGCAGCGCGGGGCTTTTCATTGCCGGGTCCACGAATTCCTTCTGCATCCAAAACACCAATGCAAGCAGCAGCCCGGCCGCGAACCAAAGATCATTGACTGTGGAAATTAAACCAGCTGAATCTACACAGATAAACCAGTTCTAATAAGTACCTGCATGTCGATGACGAGCATGGCGGTCTCGCTCCATATTGTAGGCGCCATGGATCGGATATAGCTGCGATTATGCTGCTCCCAATTCCAGGGACTGAGCCTCTGCCTGGCCTTTCTCAGGCAGTGGAGGAATTTATAGCCGGATGTTTTTTTTATTTTAGCCCCTTTTTTTAAAAAATGACGTTTGACCCACTAAACGTCTTATTTTCTCCATTAGACCCTTATAGATCAACGTGATGGCCTGTGGTGCCGAGGTAATACGTGGGCAATGCTAAGGTACAAATATTATCTCATCTCAATTGAATTTGGACCGTTGAATATTTAGATTTTTTTAATTACTTAATAAATTATTAAATCTAGAAATTAATTTTTGTTTTCCTTTTTAGCTTCTCAAATAATGGTGTCAACTACCGGCATTTTGCTTGCGATTTGGATCCACTGAATTTGCGGCATTACACCTACAGCGATGATGCAAGATGCAACAAGCACTGGCCGGAGATGAGATGAAGCCCATACACATGTGACTGGCAGCGGAATTCTCGCGGTTTTCCGCGCACGTTGAATTTATATGTCCATGGTGCTTTGTTCATGCAATTTATGAGAGTATCTCTATGGCAGTTGCCTGATAATTTGCATGTATATGAGTTATCTGCTTCTGCTTGCGCGGGCGCCGCATGGCCGCAAGACCATTTCCTCCTCCTCGCCCCATGTTCCACCAATGACGCCCCTACCAGCGTCGTGACCGGCGGCAGCAGCACGCAACCATGCAACCGGAAGCGTCCCGACACCCCCACGACCTTCCCCTATCCTGACGGCGGCCATGACACCTTCCCTCGACACTGATGACGCCCATGGTGGCCCTCCCCCACCCTGACGACGCAGCAGCAGCAGTGCAGCACCCAAACCTTCGGTGGTGGATCTATGGAGGAGGATGCTGGATCCACTCGCTCAACCTACAGCTGTGTCTGTGTGCCCACAGGATCGACGTCGCGTTAGGAGGAAGAAATCTTTCCGGTGACTGCTTCGTCTCCGGTTCGTTCGTTCGTTCGTCAGGCTCCGCCGTGTGGGTGTTTCGTTTCGTTCTAGTATCAAGTTTACATTGCATCTGGCTGGCAATCTAGGCTAAGGCAGCTTGAGTCCAATGTGTGCCTTTCTGTTTCTTTCGCTGTTGTTGTTTATTGACCCCAGAAGCCCTGTGCTGTCTGTAGTTCTTCAGAAAATTATATCTTCCCCCACCAGCGGTGGGGCTTCCCTCCGCCGGCGGGCATGCACAACACAGAAACAGCCAACACAAACATGAACAAATACAGTAGTACGTCAAACAACCACAACCACTCATTTTACATCTAAAGAACCAGATAGATAACTGATAATAAATGAAAATATCAGGCAACTATTAACAATTAAATCTCTTAATTTATTCATCTGCCTCCCTCTAGTGGATGTGCAATGCACATTCTTGATTTTCCACCCCCAAAAAAAAATGATGTGAATGAATTTTTGGACAAATTCAGTAATCTTGGCACTTTACTGGTCACAAAATAAATATTTCATCGATATAACAACTCCGAGCAGAAATACCCTAGAGAATTTCTAGTTACATACAAAAAGAGGTGCAACGGTGCATGCAATCCAAACTAAAAAATATTTTTCATATCTAAATATTTCTTTTTTATACTATATTATAAAATAAATAAATAAATAAAAATATATTTAAGATATTACCTTCGAAGATAATATCTGATCGTAACCGTCCGATCGAATTAAAAGAACGGCTCACAATCATTTGGAGGTACCGTAACAATTCTCATGACTTATAGCAACAATGTATACGACCAGCAAAAGATGTGGATCCTACGTGCCAAGAACATTGGTGCTAAAGGTCTTGGCGTCGAGCTCGGCACCTTTAGTCGTGAAGCTGAGGTCAGTGCCATAAATCTTTGCACTGAGGTATGAACTTAACCCATGCGGCTGCTCCTTCTTCCTCTCTCTCTCTCTCTCTCTCTCTCTCTCTCTCTCTCTCGTGCGCGCGCGCACCACCGCCTCCACGGCTCCCTAGATCCTTGCTCCGACGTCTCCAGTTGTTGTCATCCGTCCGTAGGCCACCTCCCCGCCATCCCCGCCCCTCTGCTCCGTTGCTACGGTGGTGAGGGTGGTCGTTGCTGGTCTCCGGTGGTCCGGTGGGTGGGCGCCACCCTGCTCCTCCACCTCCCCGGACGCCGCCCCTAGGCATTTTTAGTTAGTTTAGTTATACTAGATATAGTTAGTTGATTTGTTAGTTAGCAAATTTTGTTAGTTATTTAGTTGATTTGTGTTAGGTAGGACATAGTTTTGCGTTCAGTTAGAGCATCTCCAGCTGTACCAATATTTTTAAAAAATCTAAGTTAATTTTAGAACGTGACTCTTTTTTGGGACGGACGGAGTGTATAGATCTATCACTCTTGATGGCTAACAAACAAAAGAAATAAATATGGTGAACAGTGAAAAGGAAAGCCAGGTCACAACGCCCTTGCAGATGATAGCAACATTATTGGATCTCGCTATAACACCTAATGGGGGCGTCAGACTGTTACTGATTGTTCATTTGGATGGATTTTGGATTCCATTTGGTTCTTTATGATGCCAAGCTAGAGGCGAGCGAGCAAGAATCATATCGATCTCGCTCTTTGGAAAAGAGTCTTAAACGACCTATCTCTCCCTCAACTAGTCACCAACGTCGGTTGTAACTCAATGGGACTTGCTTGCATACACATAGAGGGCGAATTTGACAGTGCAGAGTTCGTAGAGCAAGTGATATTATTTGGCACACAACTTAGCTTCAGCTTCAGAAAAGGATTGTTTTCCTACAAATGGTCTAATATTACTCTTGTAAATTACTCTTGTCAGCAAAACCAGGTGGGGAACGCCTTCCCCCGTTGAAAACTCGAAAAAAAATAGTCTAATATGCCTCTTATTTACATTTGTTTTTTTTCTTGGAAATAAAGAATTGAATAATTTAAAAAAAAGGTAAGAATGTTGACCCTACAGCTGGGCAACGAACTCAGCTTTTGCCATTTGCTGGAGCACGCAAGGAAAAGGAGTCCAAGTCGCCACCATGACATGTACTCTCTCGGCATAGCATTTACATCTAGTTTAGGACAACGACGCGGTCTTTCAAAACATGACTTTGACTTTATATTTCTATAATAATATTTATTGAAAAGTGATGAAAGTATATATTTGAAGACAAATCTATTTATATAGTTTTTACATTTCTAAACTTAACTATTCAAAAGTTATTCATGATCTATATTACAAAATAAATATTTCATCGATATAACAACTCCGAGCAGAAATACCCTAGAGAATTTCTAGTTACATACAAAAAGAGGTGCAACGGTGCATGCAATCCAAACTAAAAAATATTTTTCATATCTAAATATTTCTTTTTATGCTATATTATAAAATAAATAAATAAATAAAAATATATTTAAGATATTACCTTCGAAGATAATATCTGATCGTAACCGTCCGATCGAATTAAAAGAACGGCTCACAATCATTTTGAGGTACCGTAACAATTCTCATGACTCATAGCAACAATATATACGACCAGTAAAAGATGTGGATCCTACGTGCCAACAACATTGGTGCTAAAGGTTTTGGCGTCGAGCTCGGCACCTTTAGTCGTGAAACTGAGGTCAGCGCCATAAATCTTTGCGCTGAGGTATGAACTTAACCCATGCGGCTGCTCCTTCTTCCTCTCTCTCTCTCTCTCGTGCGGGCGCACCACCGCCTCCACGGCTCCCTAGATCCTTGCTCCGACGTCTCCAGTTGTTGTCATCCGTCCGTAGGCCACCTCCCCGCCATCCCCGCCCCTCTGCTCCGTTGCTATGGTGGTGAGGGTGGTCGTTGCTGGTCTCCAGTGGTCCGGTGGGTGGGCGCCACCCTGCTCCTCCACCTCCCTGGACGCCGCCCCTAGGCATTTTTAGTTAGTTTAGTTATACTAGATATAGTTAGTTGATTTGTTAGTTAGCAAATTTTGTTAGTTATTTAGTTGATTTGTGTTAGGTAGGACATAGTTTTGCGTTCAGTTAGAGCATCTCCAGCTGTACCAATATTTTTAAAAAATCTAAGTTAATTTTAGAATGTGACTCTTTTTTGGACGGATGGAGTGTATAGATCTATCACTCTTGATGGCTAACAAACAAAAGAACTAAATATGGTGAACAGTGAAAAGGAAAGCGAGGTCACAACACCCTTGCAGATGATAGCAACATTATTGGATCTCGCTATAACACCTAATGGGGGCATCAGACTGTTACTGATTGTTCATTTGGATGGATTTTGGATTGCATTTGGTTCTGAATGATGCCAAGCTAGAGGCGAGCGAGCAAGAATCATATCGATCTCGCTCTTTGGAAAAGAGTCTTAAACGACCTATCTCTCCCTCAACTAGTCACCAACGTCGGTTGTAACTCAATGGGACTTGCTTGCATAGACATAGAGGGGGAATTTGACAGTGCAGAGTTCGTAGAGCAAGTGATATTATTTGGTACACAGCTTAGCTTCAGCTTCAGAAAAGGATTGTTTTCCTACAAATGGTCTAATATTACTCTTGTAAATTACTCTTGTCAGCAAAACCAGGTGGGGAACGCCTCCCCCCTTGAAAACTCGAAAAAAAAATAGTCTAATATGCCTCTTATTTACATTTGTTTATTTTCTTGGAAATAAAGAATTGAATAATTAAAAAAAGGTAAGAATGTTGACCCTACAGCTGGGCAACGAACTCAGCTTTTGCCCATTTGCTGGAGCACGCAAGGAAAAGGAGTCCAAGTCGCCACCATGACATGTACTCTCTCGGCATAGCATTTAGATCTCAGTTTAGGACAACGACGCGGTCTTTCAAAGCATGACTTTGACTTTATATTTCTATAATAATATTTATTAAAAAGTGATATATGTATATTTTATGAAAGTATATTTGAAGACAAATCTTATTTATATAGTTTTCATATTTCTAAACTTAACTATTCAAAAGTTATTCATAATTTATATTCCCAGTGTTTGAAAAAAACCTTGTCCAAAACGACATCATTTTTCCTTTACGGCAGAGGGGGTTGAACGGCAGGGAATAGTGAACCGGTCATTAATACCAGTGCTAAGTTAGGTAATTACTCCTTAATCTCTATGTACAGGTACAAAACCTCAAAAACTTGTAATACCCGTTGAGGTGCTAAAATCCGAGTTGGTTTCCAACTCCATCTTTTTTAACAAAGTTCTTAGAGCTAAATGTCTTTGGCAACGCAAAGTGGGAGTGAAACTAGAAAAATGGGAGCGGGGTAGTTCCAATCAACCTCATAATTATGGTCTGCCAACCACACACACACCGTACAAGGCACCACGAAGTTTAGTTTCTCATCACTGGCTTGGCTCCAGCATACATTGGGCTCATGAGCTCCTGTCATTCCGCACTCCTCGTTCAATGCAAATGGGAACTGCATTGCAATACATCTATTGACGGTGATTTGCACTTCTGCTGTCACAAACAATCTTAATCATAGCGAGAATGTCGTAAAATGATGAAACTGACCGAGAAGCTAGTTAGGCCGATTTAGAGCGTATTCTTCGCCTGGTAGACTCTGGAACGCATCCCGGAAAGACCCACCAAAGAAGAGCACGTGAAGGTTGTCCTAGGACTGGCAAGGCCACATAGAATGCCGTCAAATCTTGCTAGGGATGTGATGAATAGCAAGTTAGAGAGAATATTGGGGCAAAGGGTATGTCATTTGTGTTCTGACGATCGGAACCTGGAATACTCAATTTGACATGATCTCCTCATTTATATAGAGGGGATGGTCTTATCCCAGTAAGAAAACAAGCTCAGAACGCATTCTCCAAGTTTACACTACCAAAATATATCCAAAACCAATTGGGAAATATTGGTTCGAATAAGATAGGAAAACAGGCAGTTGGGGTCGCCGACCCTATCAAGTAGGCCCAAGCCCACTGCCATTGCCTCTTGTAAACTTGTCTGATGAATTTTTGAACAAATTTCCTACGTTAATATAACTTTCTAGGTACAAGTGGAACTAGGTGAATTATAAAACAAATTTAGGGCATTTGATGTGTTTTTACCTTGCTTTTGGGTGGAACATTGGATTTTAGATTATTGGCCCATTTGGTCTTGATGGGGTCTTTCCGATCACCTCGCAATCGAGAGTCCACAACTTGGGCCTTGGTTCTTACAATAAAGACCTATTTAGGACAGCTTCATCATTTGAACAAGTGAATATAACTTTAGGATTTACCATAGAGCAGCTCCACTAGTGGATGTGAGATTTAACATGGATCTATTAGGGGAACTGTTTGGTCACACAATAGCTCTAGATCGAAGCAAGGGCATTTGCCTTGGAATGACTAGATTTGCCCTTCTCCATCTATCTAACACCTAGACCCACGCATTAGGAGAAAAAGGGCACGGGCATCTTCTTCCTTCGACAAGCTCGCACGCAGGGCCGACTAGATATGGGCTCATGTAGCCAGAGCAAGTGAAAGATCCTAACTGACTGGTTAGTGTAACACCATAAAATTTTCTTCTTTAAAATAGAAAAAAATGATTTAATTATGCCATTATTTGACCATCCAAATATAGAGAAAATAATAACTTTCAAGAAAATATAATCAACTATAAGGTGCATATATATATATATATATATATATACATGTTGGTGCATGTTGTGTGATATTATTTTGTATTGATTGGTTACCATTTGAAATTGCAAGTATTCAAAACTCCAATTGAAAACCACAGTTGAAAAATCCTTTTGTAAAATGCATTTGGAAAATTGGAAAAGGGAAACCTCTCTCCCTCTCTCTTGGCCCGAAGGCCTGCTGCTCTCTCTCCCACTGGTTGTGGCCCACATCAAACCAGCCCGCTCTCCATTTCCCCCTCCTTTCTTTGTGAAATCTTGTGAAATCATCCACAATGATAAATCCGTACTTATTTCGTCCAATGCTAGCGTAAGTGTTTGGACCAAATAAATCCATGTGCAGTAGCTCAAATGCATTACTAGTGCTCATCATGCCTTTCTTACTATGTATGTTCCCAATTTGTTTTCCATATTGACTTGAACTATACTATCTATCCTTCTCATAGTGCACATCTTTCAATCCCTTGATCATGTCATGTTTCACTAATCTATCAAGTTACTTCATTCCAACATGACCAAGCCTTCTATGTCATAACCAACCAAGACTAGACTTTGAGATAAAGAATGTAGAGAGTTGAACATCACTATCATTGAAATCAACTAAGTACAGGTTTCCATATATAATCCCTTGAAGATCAAATCTGAACCATCTATACTTATCATTCTCAACATCATCAATTCCATATGCACTTGAAACCAAGATAACAAAGTTGGCTACCAACAATAGATTGAAATTGAGAGATTCAACTAGCAACACATTCGATATGCTCATTTCATTGGATATTTCCATATTACCCAAGCCTTTCACTTTGCCCTTGCCATTGTCACCAAAAGTGATATAATAAAACTCATCATTGCTACTTGTGTTGATAGAATGAGCATGCTAGCTTCATCGATCATTTCTTAAGTGCGCCAACTATAAGCACCTAATGCCTTCTGGCTTTGTAATTGACCTACAAAAGAAATTAATTCTTTTTAGGCACCCAAACTTGTTTGGGTCCTCTAAGGTTAGTGACCAAGCTCTTGGGCACCCAGATAGCCTTCTTTGGGCCAACCATAGGAGCACAAATGTATTTGACCTTCACACTATTCACACCCTTGGTAGGCATATACTTTTTCATCTTGTTAATGCAATATTGCTCTAGCTATATGCTGAATTTGCTTGCAACTATTGCAAAATAGACCATCACATCTCACAAAACTAGTCTTGTGAGGTGTGAAGGCCTGCCTTGCCTTTCTTGGGGTATAGTTTAATCACTCCATAAAGAGAGAAAGCCTTTGGCCTACCCAAGCACTTAAGCAAGAAAGCATCTCCACTGTAGGCATTGCCTAAGGCATGAGTGAGCTCATTAACCTCCTTCTTGAGGGTCTCATTTTCTACCACGAGTAAGGCATTACAAGTGAAGCCATCATCTATAGATGAAGTAGAAGTGGAAGTGCTACAAGAGGAGTTAGTAGGAGCAACAACAATATAGGAGTATAGAATGTTTCATTAAGTATATTACATGATACTCCCATGTCACATGTCCCAATGGATGCTTTCTTCTCATTTTAAGCTAATAGAAGGGAATGAGCTTCTTCAAGCTTGGAGTGAGCCTTCTCAAGCTTCTCTTGTGCTTCCATTAGCCTCTTATGAGTAGTATTGAGCTCATCAAAGGATATCTCAAGAGCTTGCTTGCCATTACATAATTATGTATATTCCTTTCTTTTGGCCTCAATGTAAGAGTTAGAATCATTAAGCATGGCCATAAGCCCATCATATGATGGAGCCTCCTCCTCCTCATCATCACTCTCATATATTACCTTACATGGCTTAGCCATTAAACATGTTGATGGAGTGTCAAACCTTCTTGTTGTTGATGACAAGGTTTGCAAGTGTTTTCTTCTTTGTGTTATTGCCTTCATCATCGCTATCTTCCTCATCACTATCCCATGTGATGCAATATTATTGTCCCTTCTTTTTTTCTTTAAGGTGACTTCTTCTCGTTCTTATCCTTCTTCTTTCTCTTTCTTCTCATTATTGTCATCATCATTTGTAATTATCACTATTGAATGGACAATCGGTAATGAAGTGATCTTTGCTCTTGCAACACCTCCTTGGTTCTAGCTTGTTCTTGTAGGAGTTCCTCTTCTTGTTTGTACCATGGCCTCTCTTCTTCACGAATCTTCCAAAGTGTCACACAAAGAGAGCTAGTTCTTCATCTTCTTCATCACTTGGGCATGGTTCATCTTCACTTTCTCCTTTCTTGCTCTTGCCCTTGCTCTTGGATGATGTGGTGGCCTTGAATATGCCACACTCTACTTCTTCTTCTCAGTGGTGTCTTCTTCCTCATCATTGATGTGAGTGATGATCTCACAAAAAACTTGATTCGGCTTCTTGACACTCTCAATAGGAGTGTCCTCAAGATAGTAAACCCTTGGGAACAACTCTTTAAGAACTTGTGAGAGAAGTCCATTTTCTTCACCTCCTCACCTAGGCTCGTAGGATCATTGACAATCACTTGGAGCCTATTGAACATCTTCAGCATGGTCTCTCCATCTTGCATCATGAAAGCCCCGAACTTGTCCTTCAAGACAGACCTTAGTATTCTTCACTTCAGTTGTTCCTTCACATGTTTCTTGCAATCTCACCCAAATGTCATGAGCAAACTCAAGATCCTTTATTTGCTCAAATATGCTAGGCTCAAAGCCAGTGTAGAGAGCCATTGATAACATGAGCATTTTAGCTTCCTCTTCTCCACATCGGTGAGAGATTAAGGGTTTGCAATCTCAACTTTTGCTTCGGTTTCATGCCACACCTCAAAGTGCATGGTTGTCTAGTGCATTGCCATCTTCCTCTCTACATGATCATAGCTTGTCCCATCAAAATAGGATGGCTTGCCATTGTGTTGATTTGAACCATGATGACCACACAAGGTTGTTAAGCCTTAAAGAACAGAGACCTTGGCTCTGATACCACTTGAAAGATCCGAACTGGCTAGAGGGAGTCAATAGCTTAATTTAAAACTTCTATAAAATTTCACTAGAGCAAGTGGTTAGAAAATAACATAGCGATAAGCATAAGCACTAGCTCTAAGACTATTCTATTCACAAGCCACCTACACGAGCTGAAAACACTACTCTAAGTTAGTGAGCTCTCAAATACTAATTAAAGGGTCTTACTAACCCAAACAACACAAGCAACAAGCTAGCTCTCAAAATGTCGACTAAGCTAAAGAGCTAGCACAACTAGGAAAGTAAAGCAAGTGCAAGAGATGGATATACCGACGAGTAGAAAAGTGTAGCCCATCACCAGGAGTAGAATCAATCAATCACTCGAAAGTGATGATCAAAATGAAAACCAAGAACACCTCGGACAAGGAGACATAAGTTACCGAGGTTCACTTGATTGATGTCAAGCTAGTCCTCGTTGTGATGATTCACCACTTGAAGGATCACGAGCTAATTGGCATCACATGTCAAACCCATAAAGGTTGCAGAACATCCAACAAAAGATGGAAACACTCAATGCCATGAGCAATCTACTAGATTACCTTTTATGATCTCCTGCGGGGGCAAGGTTAAGAACTTCTCACAAATCCACCAATGTGGCCTCGAATAACCACCAACTCGAGCTCAACACCACCAAGCTTCTCCAAGCAGCCTAGGAGTTGGTAAAACTCCAAGAGAACAAGAAAATCTACATCAACTTGATCTCCAGGTGCCTCTGTATGTAATCACTCAAGCAATGCACTTGGAATCACTCCCAACTCACTTAGATTCACAAACAAACAAGCAAGAGAGATGAGTGGGAGAGTGTTGGCTTGGCACACAAGAGAATATGGATCATCAAAATTTGCAAGAGAGACTCCCTAGCCACCCAACTCGCTATTTATAAGCCACACTAACTCAAAGAGCCATTGGCTCTTTCTGCGGGTGCAGTAGATGCACTGCGTCTAGTGGCCTCATGCCGTCCACATGTCCCGGTGCTTTTAACCACGGCCATCACATTTCAACAGTCGCCAAGCTTCCCGCGCGCTATTATGTTGCACTGAATGCGTCCAATCACTGATTGGACTCACCCCTAGACGGCGTTGTATGCAGAACAGAGAGGTTCTAGAGAGGGAAAATAATGACTGGATGTGTCTGATTGCTTGCATTGTATGCGCCAGTGTCTGATCGCTCATGGCGCTAGCTCTCTCATCCTTGCACTGGACATGTTGCTCGCACTGTAGAAGGGTCCCATCTAGCACCTAGTGAAAGCCCAAGTTTGGTTCCACGAGTGAGAGGTCATGACGATCACGTCTCTAGCCTCGCCAACTCTTGCTCTGTCTTGCCACGCAGGCTGCTATGTGCCTACGCGCGTGAGTAGTTGCGTGGTAGAGGGCGGCAGCACGACAGCAAATAGTTGCGTGGTTGCAGCTTCACTGGAACCTCTTTGGCAGCCTGATAGGGCATCTTCTTCTCCAAAAATGTCCAAAAATGAAAGTTGTCCACTTGAGCTGTTCTCCAACTTTGCTTTGATAGATTGAGAAATTTTAAATTTTGAATATAGGTTCATTAAACTAAATACTGAGTTTGAGTTAGGGTTTTGCAAAAATGATTCAAATAGCCCTATTTGAGCAACTAATTAATGATTAAATACTAAACAAACGACAAAACCATCTTCATAGCATTAAAGCACCACTCTTACACTAAGATATGGAGGAAAGGTTTCACACATTTTGCTTATGAAAAATCAATTAATTGGTTCCCCAAAAGTGAATTTATTCAGTGTTTTCAAAGAGAGTCAAAATAACTAAGTACTGAAAGCAACAATGAATTCAACATTTGAGCTCTTGTTTGATTTGGACCATACCCATCCTTTGACACTAGTGTTGATATGACCACGCCAACTGACAACATGTTGCAACCTCCAAATCAAGCTACATCAACACCAGCCCAAGCACTTGATGGACCGATTACACGTAGTCGAGCTAAGAAGCTGCAACAAGAGGTGCACGCGCTACTTTCTAAATTCATTTTAATATTAATGAGAATCATATACTACCTAAATCGTGCACATTGTTATTACTCAGGTTCACTAAGGAGAAAGATACGAACACTCAAGGAGGTGCTGCTACTAGTGAAAAACGGACCAGCAGAAAATGGACCAGTTCGGTCAAGAACGGACCAGTTGAAGAAAATGCCGTAACCTTCGATTCCTTAAGGCTTTAGAGGCTCATGAGGACTTGTTGGAAAGCTAGTAAAGTATACTTTATAATGCAATCAGCCCCACTTCAATTGTATGTCGCAATCAACAGTTATGTTCAGATTAGTCAAGACTACTCAGAAATTTACCAGTAAGCCTGATGTTCAAGTTGACGTGTAAAACTGTACCAATCTACAATATTGCGTGAGGCATACCATATATGGCCTGGAAGCTTATCAAGTTAACTTTCCAATGAAATAAACGGTGCATCATTTGGAGTTTTCTAGGTGAAGTTATTAACAAAACACTGAAGATTGCGCAGAAGATCAATAGCCAAGAGGCCTGTTCACACAGTCCGAGTTATATTTTTCATTTCGTGTTTTCACCTATCTAGCAGGGCTGTTGCTAGTATAAATACCCCCTAGACTCATTGTAAACTCATGATTTTGATAATGAAAATATAGAACCACTTTGTTCAGCTGTGTGCTAACAAAACCAGAGAGTTGTCTCTACCCCTTTACTCTTGTGATTTCCTTCGCGGGATTTACAGAAGAGGCGGCTTCATCCGCTCCCAATTGGTGCTCCTACTCCCTTCAAGGTTCTCCTTGATTGATTATAGGTTGTGTTGGTTGGTTCCTTGACAGTGTGGTTGGAAGAAACCTCGATTCAGGTTGCCGGTTAAAGACGGTGTTTGGCTTCGAGTTTTATTCGTTAGGTTGCACTAGTTATCGCTGCTTGCAGCAAGTTATCTTGGCTTCTTGAAGCTAGTTATCTGGAGATTGAACCTACGCCGTGAAGATCGAGAATCCGTGGCGTATCAAGTGCAAAGCACACCCTTTGCTCTTCAAAGTTTTTAATTGGGTATATTTCCAAGTATTAAAGTGAATTTCCAAAAATAAAGGTTACAAAGTACCTTAACTAAGGTTTGTGCTTTAAGCACATTAAAACAATATGATATGCATTGTGAAAGGACCATGACGTCTAAGAGGGGGTGAATTAGGTAACTTAAAACTCTACTTCTAAATATGGCCTCTATTTCTAAACTTGGCAAAACCTATGCAATAAGTAAACTATCCTAAAGTGCAACTAAGGCCCAATCCTATCAACTAAGCTAGAAAAGATAAAGCACACACCAAGAAAGCAACGTAAATGCAAAAGGTAATGGTGAGATAGAGATGCAAACTCGCATCGGTGACTCCGATATTTTTAACGAGGTATCGACAAGCACGCAACTTTCCCCGTAGTCCTCGTTGGAGCCCCTCACCAGGAATCCCTCGTAAAGGCCAAGCTCCCGGTCGGATCAATCCATGGATAGCCTCGGGCCTTCCCCAAGCGCAAGTGAGTCTCCAGTGTGCCTCGCAAGGCAAGCCTCTCCCAGAAAGCTTCCCCGCCATCTTCACTATTAAGCTTTCAGCCAAATCGTCGCGGGCCTTGTTCCCTCTAGTACACGGTGGCGGCCACACCACAATCACGGTTGGTGTGGTCTCGCAAGACTACAAGCCCCGCCGAGTACAAGCACGGTGCGCGCAAGCACCTTTGAGATGTGCAAACCTCACTAAAGACTAGGTATAAACCTAGAGCAAAGCATAAGCGGTGGTCCAATTAACCTAAGCACTTCGCAAAAGCACCTATACTAATCACCAAGTGTATCACTAAGCACTATGCAAGTGGAGAGCTCTAAAGTGCTGTAGCAACACCCTTAGAATGATACCACACTTCTCCACTCTGATCTTAGCCGGTTGGGGTGGTATTTATAGCCCCCAAGTGAGAGCTAGCCATTGGGAAGACTACCCATTTCTACAGGCACCGCACGCATCCGATTAGAGCACCGGACTTGTCACACCATCACCAGCCGACCATTTTAAACTAGCCGTTGTCGCCAAATCCGCCAGCATCCAACAGTCACCGGACAGTCCAGGTGCGAGCACTGGACAAATCATCCTCAGCATCTAACGTGTTCCAGAGACTTCTCGGGAGCATCGAGTACGCACTGGACATGCCTGGTGGATGGTCAACGGACGAACTCAGCGTTCGGTGCTCTGAGCGGCACCAGCACTGGACACTTATGCAACTGTCTGATGCTCTCCTGCGCAGTGTCTTCACTTGTTTCTTTGCGCTTTTGACATCCAGCTTAGTTCCTCCTCGTGTCTCGGACTTGTACTTAATCTTTGGAAGTCTTCAACATGTCTTCTAAGGTCTTGCTTGAGGTGTTGACCACACCATTGCCTAAGTCCAAGCCACTTTTGTATCCTGTTGAACTACAAAACAATCACTTGTAAAATCATTAGTCCAATTTGATCATGTTGATCATCAAACACCAAAATCCAAATGTAAATGGGTCTGGGGTCCATTTTCCTTACACATTGACTAGAGTTTAACTATGTTTTTCGTAAATGCAAAGCATGATTATCTACCTTGGATGATCAAATGCATGATGATGCTCATGATGATGACATGATCAATATTTTAATGGTGCTTAACCCCTAGTGTGTTACACAAGGGTGGAGGTGCCGACAATGGAGATTCCCATCGGAGCTGTAGGGTGCAGGATAAGGAAGAGCTTTTGCCATGGATAAGGAAGAAGGGATGGGGGAGATAGAGGGGAACCAGATCCACCAGACCGACAATTGTCGCTGAGCAAGAAGTCATCAACGTAGCTAGGGAGCTTGTCGACACAATAGTTTCTCTTTTTTCCATCAGCAGTTTAGCGGAGAGCGTGAATAGGACAAATGTGTATATAGAGTGCATAACCAGTGAAAGTGGTGGATAATTTTTTTTTTCCCAAGGGCATCTCTCGAACATGCCTCTCAAGAAACTCAATCAAAATGGTGAATCTAAACCTAAATCCACCGTTTTGCTGACTCCGAATTAGGTGGATCTAGATTATTTAGAAAACATTTGTGTGTGTATGTGTGTGTGTGTGTGTGTGTGTGTGTGTTTTTGGAATCCGGACCCAGTGGAACCGCTACCGGTCAACTCGATCTAACCAGCAGGCTCCAGGCGACGCTGGGCTAATTATTTTGCTCCATCGACCACTCGTTCATGTACGTGTAGTTCGACGAGCTGAAGAACCAGCTGCTAGCTACCAAGCCAGCGTGCTAAAACGTGTGCTACGAGACGACAGCGACAACGAAGCCTACGTCGCGACTGGTTTGCCGAGACAGGAACAAGGAGATAACAAAGCAAGTGGGCCCGATTGAGTGTCATCTGCTGCGAGGCGTGCAGATTCCGAAGTCAAAGCAAGCACATCACATGGTATGGTGAACTCTACACATAGGAGGGATTACAAATTTGCATATATATATTATATACCAGTATACCACCATATATGCCATTGTTCTACCTCACAGGGATTAACACTACAAGTAGTCAGATGCAGATTAAAATGAAAGAAATAGATGCAGGGAGGTGCTGCATTTATCTCATACATCAGGTGATCTCTCTTTGCTGGGGCTCCAAGAGACAGAGTGAGGTCGCAGCCGGACCCTAGCGGCGCCATTCTTCCAAGGTTGGTGTATCCACTCCGATGTTCTTCATATCCCTGATATTTGCTGGGTAACACATGTGGTAGATGCCATCAATCACCAGGAATCACACAAGACAGATGATGACTACGATTTTGTAACAGGCTTTTCACATGTTTATATAGTGCAACTTCATCTTCGGAAAAATCACCTTTCAAAAAAGTTCTTTGGCTCATCACTTGACTTAAATATCTATCCAATCACATTGGGAAGAATATGTATAATATAAAAAATAAGCGCTGTGAATAATCTACTGCTTTTAGAAATAAATTTATAAGATTAGAAAATCTAGAATAAAAGCTTTTCCTCTTTAATGTAAACAAATATGTCATTAGTCTAATCATACACATCTCAAATTGTAAAGAACGGAAATATTGTTCTGATGTGGAAAGTAATATAGGAGAGATTTATCATTTACGAAGCATGAATACTCACACAAATGGATTTCTGGTCTTGCAGCAGCTGTTGCATCAATTAGAACCGTAACTTTCTCATAGTCCAATGCTACAGCATCAAACACAGTCTGCCGAATGCAATTTGGTGTCTGAACTCCTGAAAATCAACACATACATGTTTAAGTAGCATGATGATGTACGATGTGATGCTTGACCTCTCTCAAGCAGAAAAGAAAGGATAGCTCTCTGTTTCAAATCAGTTTTATTTTTTGGGTGCACAGGTTGCTATACTGTAGAAAAATGAAGAATTTATATGTTTATTCCCATTGAGACACCTATATATAATATATGAATGGGTGTTTCCAGTCATATGGCCATGAAAATTAAAACCACAAGTGAAGAATTGAAAAGGGAGACATAAGGAAAAGGACTAAGATTATTAACAAGGATATAGACATACAGAATTCAATCATGGCAGCGAAATGACAACCACTTCCATATCAGTAAATGTATATCAATGCTTACCAACAATAACCAAGTTCTTTATTCCTGCAGTTTTCAGGACAGAATCAAGGTGCGTTGCAAAGAAAGCACTAAATCTAGTCTTCACCAACTTGTATTCCCCTTCTTTGATAACAAGCCCATCAGCCAGCTCCGCTCCTTTAAGACCTTTCACAGTTGGACCCTTTCCCCCAGAGTAATGGTGCCTGCGGAAAAGTTCAACATCTCTTCCAGAAGGGTCATGCTCTCTGACAACCTACATTCAAGTTCACCATACATAAATGTCTCTGCAGAGAACAATGAAAGGGCCCGATGATTAAATCTATTACTCTACTTTCTGAATTACTCTGCTTTATGTGAAAAGCTTTAGTTTATGCTATGAGATATTAGCTTGCCACATGTTTCTAGTGAATAGCTGAAAATCATGCTAAGCCAAGTGCATGTACACCACTACACCCAAACATACAAGAAGATTTCGTTGAATAGCAGAATAAGATATTCAAAAAAAGTTTCCAGGCTTGAAGCAAAACAGTATCTAGTTCTTGCAGGACAAGTGCCTAAAATTGGTAATATATACTTGACAGATTATTTGTTTTATTACTTTTGAAGAAGAGTTTAAAACATGTTATTTTAATTAAACATTTAACAAAACATGAGCTTTGTGTTCTTTTCTAGCAGCTAATCAAGAAATACGGTAACTCTCGGGTGTCCCAAGTCATTACCTTATCATTACAAATAACTCTATGTACATTGTCCTGCATTCTTCAACAAATTCGATTCATTATCAATAAAATATAATGTAAAACCCTCAGATTTTTATGTCTTTTTTTTTTTCTTACACAGTATCTGGTTCTCATTAATACTGTTGTGACTAAGGGAAGTTCAGGAGTGGCATGTGCGCTTACAACGGCCAGGATGGTCCAGCCAAGTAAGCAGGTTCAGAAAGAAACAAGACCTTGGTCAATGACCTGAAAGTGTTGAAGCATCGACATACGTATGACAAGAAGGTTCAAGAGGGGACACGCGCATATGCATATACGCCAAGAACGCGTCCGCGTCGCCCCCGCGGGGGCGGCACAGGCGGATCCTCATCGCAGGCCGCCGCCTCCACCTCCCTCTCCCCACCGTCGCGCCGCTGCCGGAGCCGGCCCCGGGAATCCGCGCGGCCCGCAAGGACGGCGGCGGCAGGGCAGTTTCCTCCTCCCTCTCTTCCTGGCGGGCGCGGCCGCGAAGGACGCCGGAGGGAGCTGCTGCTGGAGCAGCTTGACGCCGGCGTGGATGGCGCCGGGGGCTTCTCCAAGGCCGGATCCGGCAGGCTCTAGCCCGGATCCGTCGCGAGGAGCGGCAGCGGCGGCCGCTGCTGGCCTCTCCCCCGCCTAGCTTTGGAGGCACGGCAGCGTCGTCTCGGGACGGCGGAAGCAGCAGCGGCTTCCGGCCGTTGGTGGCCGGATCCGGCTCCCCGAAGCTCGATCTACGGAGCTGTGCGGCCAGGGCACGCGCACGAGGATGGTGGCCTCGGTGGCCTGGAGGCACAAACAGCGAGGAGGGGCTGCCGCGGGAGCCCAAATCCGGTGTGGCCGGGAGGATGGTGGCCACGGCGGCTGGATCCGCTCCTCGCTGGCCGGGAGGCGCGGCGGCCGGTGGCGCCCGACAGACCGTGGCGGCTGCTGCTGCTAGCCCGTCGCGGCCCTTGCCAGCGACCCCGACGGCTGCGGCTCCCCTATTGACGCGGCGAGGGGCGGCGGTGGTGGATACGGCGACGTGACTTCAAGGTTCCTGCTTCGTCGTGCTAGATGTGGGCAAGCATCGGCGAAAGCCATGTCAGAGCTGCCGACAAGACGACGGCAGCGCCTTCGGGCGTCGTCTTCCTCCTTGGAGGCGTTGTCATGATGTGATCCCAATCCAGCGCAGGTGCGTCGGCTGTGCCGTGGTGACGTGGCTGACAGCGGCTTGCTTGACTAAGTGCCAGTGACGCGGTGGTGGTGTGGCTAGTAGTAGCCAAGCAGGGACGCCGGTGACGCCATGGTGGCGTGGCTGGAGAACCAAGCTGTTTCTTGAAGTCCAAGTGGCCGTGGCTCGGCGCGGCGCAAGGAAGGAAGCTACGATGGCAGCGAGTGGGCAGCGCGGCACGGCGGTGGCAGCGAAGTGGAGGCTCGTGTCGATGACCCAGTCAGACTGAGCGAGGCGTTGGCCAAGGTGGGGAGCTAGCGCGGCGGCAGCATGGTGAGGTGATAGCAGTTGTGGTGGCGGCCAGGGGTTGCCGCACGAGTGTCGGGTTGGCTGCTTGCAGCGGACCGCGGCGGCTGGCGCTGCTTGGCGGCTGTCAATGCGGTGCGGGACTACATCGGATGACGGCGCTTGCGGCAACGGCATCGTGGGACGACTAGGTTTGCAGCGGACTGTGGCGGGTGGCTCAGCTCTATTGGAGCTACTCAAGTGCAGTACATCGTCGGTTGACGGCGCAAGCGACTTCCCTGATTCGCGATCGCGACGGTGGTAACCATGCAAAGGGTTCAGCAACGAGACGAGGTCAACCTGCAGCGGTGACTTGGCAGTTTGACAGGGACATTGGGGAGCAGGGCGGCTGTGCCCACCATTCTGATGGCAACAAAAGAAATAGATCCGTGACAGGGAGTTTCGAGGCGACGAGAGTGAGGTGGAGTACAACGGCGGATGCGGCGAGGCCCCCGCGCATTGTGTTATCGTGGGTTTGACTGCGAGGCAGCCTGCGAGAGGTCTGGAGTTGGTGGTTTTCACTCTGTCAGGTGGTGGGTGGAGTTTTGCAGCGGCACTAAGGCGTTGGGTCCCGCATGGCGGTGGCCTTCTCGGTGCGGTGTTGTCTGCTCTTTTTGGTTCTTGTTGATGCGGAGTCATGCGTGGAGGTTTCGACGACTTCTTGAGCTTGAGACTGTTGGGAGTTGCTGCGAGCCGCGTTTTTTTTTTCCTGCTCCCGTAGAGTGTTGTGGCCGCGTTGATGCCCCAATCCAACTGGCCATTTTTTATTTGTGTGCTCACCCGCGTTGATGTCCCAATCCAACCGGGCGAGACCTTTTCAGTTTGCGTTGTGTCGTTTGGTTGTGTTATTTTGTCGGTTTGTTGTTCTACCCAGTCTAGGGTTTCTTCTTTTTAATATAATCGGCAGCTCTCCTGCCTGATTCGTTTAAAAAAAAAAAAAAAAAAAAGAGGGGACACGCATCACACAATGCAATGGAGAGGCCAATGAGGATAACGGTATTTTATTGTGTCCCAGAACGTGCTAATTCCTGTTGGCATGTTCCTTAGCGTGGCAAAAGCACAAACAGAAAGTAATTTTGAAGCTAACGGAATGCAGCCAGCAAATTTGGATCCTAACAACATCGTGTTCAGAACTTACTTAGAACGCACGCAACAAAAGGTTCCTCTTTGGTTGGACCGAGAAACTAGATGTTGTTGATGTTGTACTACACAAAGAAACTGCGCAGAAATTACAACAATAGTCAATAGGGAAGGCCAAACTAGTGATGGCGAAACTGACCCAGACGAGGAAAATGCCGCGCTCCCTTGCAACGGCGACGCCCTCGGCGACGGCGGGGACGACGGCCTCGCCGCCGGCCACCAGCATCGGGCTGCGCATCGCCGGGTCCACAAAGTCCTTCTGGATGGAGCCACCAATTCCACCAAACACAAAGCCGTCAGAATGAAGCAAAAAATCAAGAAACCGAAACAGCTCCCTTCCGATACGTACGTCGAGAGAGAGGGGGAGAAGAAACAGACCTGCATGTCGATAACGAGCATGGCCGTCTCGCTCCACTTGGCGGCCGCCATGGACCGCCGCAATTTGGCTGGAGCCCTCGGGACGGTGGCGCCGCTGCCGCCGGAGAACCAGCGGCGCTTCAGGTAGTGGAAGAAGAACTTATCGAAAGAGAGGACCAGTACCAGCAGGCACGACAGCAGCGCCAGATGTGATGGCATAAATCGCCAGGGAAAAGAAAAAAGGGCAAAACAAAAACAGAAAACGAGAAGGATTCGATGCGACGCGAATGGTGCAGCATGAAATTTATTTTATTTTAACATTTCACGCGGCGATTACTGTTTTATCCTGAGAAAATTGGATTTGGGGTTTTGAGGTTTGGGTTGGGTTGGGTTGGGTTGGGTTGGGTGGCACCATACTGGTGTATCAAGTGGTGGTGTATAGGGAGTAGGGACGGGGACTTAGGGTTGGTTGGTTAGGATTGAGACATGTTTATAAGAGTAGAAAAGAAACGATAGAATTGATGGAGGCATGAATGAATTTGTTGTGGTTTGGTTGGAATGAATGAATTAGTTAATCGATACTCAAAAGGGCAGGATATAGGTGGTAGACTTGGACCTTTTTATGGAAAAAAAAGCAGGTGAAGTGGGTTTAGTTTGTCCCTTCTAAAAAAAATTCCCTTCTAAAAAGTGGGTTTAGTTTTTGCCGCCTTGGCGGATATTTTTATTTGCAATTACAAAGTATAACTCAGAGACTCAATACACATGCAGTCACTCCTATAAACACACATGCAAAACCTACCTCTATAAGCCGAAGAACATGCATTAAAAACTTTTTATGCTGGTAAATAATAGGTTGGTGTTTCGATCCTCTAAAGTTATCAAGTATATTCCACTACTGTAAGTCATATATGTTTTAGAAGGAAGTTATAAAAACAGATATCAATTTCTCTTCCATAATACAATATTGTAAATACCTACTACTAAAGTATTTTCAATATACGATATAACTTATGTACATTAGCCTGGCATATAGTTTAATTAAGTAGCTTTCAAATTTTGTCGAGTTTTGCTTTTTCAAAACAATAACATTCCTTGCACTAAAGTGTTTTTGGTACGAAGAGTAAGCATTTGTCTCTTCATGGCATGTTTGGAACTTGTTTAATTGAACGGGTTCAAATTCCTACACGATTCTTGTAAATTTCATGCCTTCCAAAATTCCAAACAAGCGCTTACCTTCAAACTGATATATTTCTTGTCCATAAGAGACAGCACGTGACATCATATTCTAGTCCACGGCTTTTCTCCCAAATTTTTCATACCTAGGGTCCATGGCAAACTAGGGTCCAGGAGTTCACAATATATAACCTAATTTCTTTTCCATCGTATCCAACTTTTTTTTTATGTAACAGCTTTTACATTTTAGGTGCCTTTGAATCCCATAGGATTCTAGAGTCTAGATCTAGAATTCGGATTCCTGAACAATAAAATCTCAACCTGCTTGGATTGTGGATTCTAGTTTGATATTTTCACTATTTCAATACTTCTTTCCTCCATAATGCCTTCGCAAGAGGACTGCATAATTTCAGCCCTACAAGATCCATATTGCATCACATCTCAAGAAAGGCTAAAAGGGAACGATAATAATTCTGGTACAACTTTTGACACATGTTGCAATACTACATCGCAAGACCAGCAGAGGGGGCTCCACAACTCTAGCCTTGAGCCCTTGACCCTACCATGTCCCATTTTGCCATATATTCAGAGGGAGGTCTCTATCAGTCTTGAAATGGTCTTCCCCAACAATAGAAGGTTCTGTGAAAAGCACCATGCTTTCGAAAAGAAAAGAAAATTGTGAGCTAACAATGATGTTGATGCACATGCAATGTCAGATGGTAGTAGTAGTACCATGAAAAACTAAGCAACAAGCTCCTGTGCAGATCACTGCGACAGGTGAACTCAGCGCCTCAGCTCAACTGGAACCGGGCAAACTTTGTACGAAAAGACCAAATGGAACCCCAGAGCAAGGGTACGCTGCAGTGAACTAGTCTGAAAAAAGTAACATGTCTGTACTACCATGGTAGTTTGTGGATTGTAGAAATAAACAAGGAAAAATCATGAATTACAATTGAACTAGACAAAATTTTACTCTTCATTGTGACATTCCTAGAAGATCCTACAGGCCTGGGGGCATAAGAAATGGTATTGGGAAGAGATTCTCTACATCGATTGGGGTGCCCACAATGTTATTTACAACCTCGTTCACAACAGTTGTCCCTTTCCACCCATTGAACCAGGGGCCTCCGCCAACTTCTAGTGCTGCCATGTTGCTTGTGGCATCGAGTATCATCTGCGACATAAATGATTTAACATGAGAGTATCATGAGCATAAAGAATAAGATTAATTTGGTCTACAAGTTGTTGGAATGTTCTTAGATTGGTTTTGGCCACCCAAAAAGATCAGGACAAGACAAAACCAAAACATGAAGATCATGCGCAGTAAACAGGGATTTATTAATATGAGAGCTCAAGGAAACAGGCGCCAACATCTTCATCATAATGCAAGCATACCTCTCCCTTGCTACCATCGTATTTCTTTTCCCATAACTGTAGCCTTAGATCTCCATAGCAGGTATCTTTGCACGCTGGCACCAGTCCAGCCTCGATAGTTGGAGCGCGCAGAGCAGTTCCTGGTTCTGTAGTTGTTGCTTCTATTTCTACCTGCAAAATTATAAGGATGCATTTATTTATCAAAGCATTCAGAACAAAATGGTTGGCTGTAACAGTCATAGCACCACTAGAGTTTGACTGCAAACACAGACCGCTACTGTGCTACAAAGCTACTCTCTCCGTCCCAAAATAGCTGATTGGTGTTCGTGCCGACATTTGTATCTTCAAATAAATTTATTACGGAAATAGATTTAACGATCTATCTAATGATACTAATAATGTACTGTAAATATTAATATTTTCTTGTATATATTTGGTCAATGGTTAAAAGTTAAAAAAAAAAAACTTCTCGGAAAGTGAGAACGTCATCTATTCTGGGCAGAGGGAGTAGTTTTTTTCATAATATCCAACAACTATTAATGCTAAATGAGTACTCCCTACGTCCCATAAAGTGTTATTCTCGCTTCCCGAGAAGTCAAATATTTTCAACTTCCAAATATATAAAAGAAAATATCAATACTTTTGGTAGATATTTAGTATCATTAGATAGATAATTGAATATATTTATGTACTAAAATTATTTGGAGATAAAAATATTGCTAATATTTTCTACCAACCTAGTCAAACTTAAGAATGTTTGACCCACACGAATCCTATAGCGACTCCTTTTATGGGACGGAGTAATAACTTATAGTTTAGAATCTCAGCTAACCATTTGATAGACAAGCAAAATTCATAGTATTTTAAATGCGAAAATTACCAGATGAGTTTTGTTCTGTCCAGACATCTTCCAACGACCCCACAGTGCAATGTCCCAGCTTACTGTTCCTGTCCATGGTACAAATTCAAAAAACTGTCCCTTGTAATGTATTCCAATCTGCATGAAAGAAAATAAGAGTGCTTATACATCATAGTTGCATGGTATATCTTCTGTTTCATTGTTACAAGGTATACATAAACAATGAAGGCCTATACTTATTAAATATTATATGACGCCTTAGTGTGTGTGTGTGTGTGCCTATTTCATTTGTACTTGGAGAAGAAAATACCACCACTCAATATATTGACTAAATGGCAGTTTCCTATAGTCAAACAAAAGAAGAGACCGATAAGTAATGACACAACAGGTACAGCTACATTTGTTTGTAATCGTTAAGATTTAAGGCACTCGATACAACAACAACAACAACAACAACAACAACAACAACATAAGCCTTTTGTCCCAAGCGAGTTGGGGTAGGCTAGAGATGAAACCCACAAGAGACCAAGATTAGAGAAACACAAAACGGACACAAGACGAAAGGTAGAGTTAGAGATAAACAGAAAAGGAAGCAAAGGTCACGGTTTAGGCACACTGATTGCTAACCTCTAGGCGCTCCTATCCATAACTAATTCCTTGGAGATATTCCACTCTTTAAGGTCTCTCTTAACCGACTCGTCCCCAGTCAGTTTAGGCCGACCTCTACCTCTCTTAACATCGTCGACCCGCTTTAGAACCCCGCTGCACACCGGCGCATCAGGAGGCCTTCGTTGGACATGTCCAAACCATCTCAACCGATGTTGAATCAGTTTTTCCTCAATTGGTGCCACCCCGACCCTCTCCCGAATGTCCTCGTTCCAGATTCTATCCCTTTTTGTGTGCCCACAAAACCAACGTAGCATACACATCTCTGCTACACTCAGTTGTTGGACATGTGATGCAGAAATTTGTATATGCTGAACTTTAGGCAAGAAAAGAAACAATATATTTAAGAATAACAGGAGAGCTGAATATCATATGTATTGTGAGTTGGGTGTGTTGGGAAGGTTTTTTTCTAGCCATCCCATTTTTGTATTTTTTTTTCCTTTTTTCATCTCATAATGAAATGACACGTGGTTCTCTTGCGTTGTTCAAGAAAAAAACAATATGGTAGGGAATCAGTTCAAACCCTCAATAAATTACAACAAACATCCCACAAACTAAAGAAAAAAACATAACCAAAGAAATACCAGCCTAGCACAAGGTAAATAGCCTAAACTCCTTAGCCCCCTCCACATACCACAGGGCAGCCTCCCCTGTTATTGTCCTAATGAAAGTACTAACACTAGGTGATTCTTCATGAAAAACACACCTATTACACTAGGCGATGTTTCTGCATTGACCAAGTAACCAAAATTGCAACATAAACGTTTCAGGCACAAGTTCGTGCTACAGTGATTGAAATAGTAAAACTTAGAGGAAAAAAATTGAACATGTTAATGCAAAAATGGTTAATCTCTAAACTTATATTTAAAACAATACAAAAGAAACAGTACAGCCCCTGTTCGCAGAAGAGGAGAAAAGGTCTGATGCAAGTAGTAAACTACTAAACCTTAAACCCATATACTTTACATACAAATAATTTTTTCATTACTTCCATTATGAATAAGTAAACATCCAGTCATTGATATTCCAGATTAGTCCCTCAGGCTTCCCAATGTCCGATATAATAGCTGAAAAATTAGAGGTTACTAGTTTCCAAATTTAATCATTGACTACTAAGAAGTATTGACCTTAAGTGTGTCCTCTCATTTATCTGTACAATGTATATGTAGAGGACTATGTTTATATGAATGAGCTAACAGTACAACATGTCAGCAGGGTCACAATATCTCATATACGGATAGTTAATTTACTCTTTACATGCTAGTCAAAATGAATAAGCTTCTGATTTCTTTGTTTTATTTGTGTCCATGTACTAATTAGTTGCATAACTGTAGCATCAATTGACCAGAATGACCAAGATATGTTGTCAGAAATCATATTTCCACAATCACTGACGATCAGTATGTCAAGGGCGTCGAACCCTAGGGTAGCCGGCCCTCGACTCCGGAGATCGTAGTCGCGGTCCGTCTTCTAGGGCGAGGTTATACCCCTCAGCGACCTAGGCTTGAGAGTTGGGAGGTAGAAGATAGATTGGTTTGGTAATTCTTGATTGATTTGCAAAGTGTCGATTACATGATAATATATAGTCCTTGATGGAATAAAAATAGCAACTAATCTCTCCCTAATCCTAGGGATACTAACAGATATTGCCTATCTTAGACACTTGACGGCTTGGCCCCCTCCTGGGCCGCGACCGCGGCGCGCTGGGCGCGTTCTGCCGCGCGTCTGCCGCCTGGTGTAGGTCTGGCCGTACATGACATCTCTCCCCTCCTCCTGGACCAGCTCGTCCTCTGGAATGCTGGGAAGCGCTCGTGGAAAGAGACCCAGTCCTCCCAGGATAGCTGATGAAGCCGGCTCGTCCTTCCAGCGGACGAGGACTTGGCGGACGCCGCGAGCAAGGCGAGTGCGGACGACGTCGGCCGGCTCCGGTATGGTGGCGCCATTGTGGATGACCGGGAGCGGCGGGGGAACAGCTGGAGGAGGACCTGTCCATTTCATCAGGACCCGACGTGGAAGACGTCGTGGAGCCGAGCTCGGGGTGGCAGCGTGACACGGGCGGCGACGGCGTTGATGATCTCCGTGACCTGGTAGGGCCCGAAGAAGCGGCGCTTCAGCTTCCCAGACGCCGCATCTGGAAGGGAGGCAATGGGCCAGTGACGGAGCCAGTAGAAGCACCCAGTCGCCCGCAGCATAGGTCACCGCGCGGTGCTGCCGGTCGTAGTGCCGCTTCTGGACCGCCTGCGCCTGTTCCAGGCGGTAACGCACATCCTGGAGGAACTCCTCTCGCTCCGCCATGGTCTTGGTTACCGCAGCAACTCGCGTTTCCCCAGGCTCATACGAGCGGATGGACGAAGGATCGCGGCCATAGACGATGCGGAAGGGCGTGTCGCGGAGCGACGTCTGGTACGCCGTGTTGTAGACGAACTCCGCCCACGGGAGCCACCGGAGCCATTGGCGGGGACGATCGCCGGTGAAGCAGCGCAAGTACATGGTGATGACGCGGTTGGCCCCCTCGGATTGGCCATCCAACTAGGGGTAGAAGGCCGTCGTCATGTGCAGCTTAGCCCCCATGAGACGCATCAACTCGCGCCAAAATGTGGAGGTGAAGATGGGGTCCCAATCAGACACCATGGACTGCGGCATCCCGTGGAGGCGGACGATGTCGGAGAAGAAAGCCTGGGCGACGGACTCTGTAGTGTAAGGGTGAGCCAAGGGTATAAAGTGACAATACTTGCTGAAGCGATCCACCACGGTGAGGAGAATGGATTTGCCCCGGACTTTGGGCAAAGCTTCCATGAAATCGAGCCCGATGTCGGTCCATGCTGCCGTTGGCACGAGCAGTGGTAAGAGGAGGCCTGCCGGGTGGAGGTGCTCCAACTTGTACCGCTGACAAGTGGCACAGGCTCGGACGAAGTCCTGGACGTGCTGGCGCATGCCAGGGAAGTGGAAGTCGCGGCAGAGCCGGTGAAGCGTGCGTTGGACGCTCTCGTGGCCGTCCTCATGGACTGCAGCGATGATCTCCAGGAGCAGTGGTGAGGATGGGGCTATGTAGAGGCGGTCGGCATAGGTCACCAGGCCGTCGTGGATGGCCCAGGGCGCCGCTGCGTGTGCCCGCAACAATCTCGTCCCGGAGAGCGACGAGGGCAGGATCCTCAGCCTGGGCCTGACGCAGGCGGTCGATGAAGTCGAAGCGGCGCGCCGACAGCGCCAGCACTACGCCCGCAGAGTCCTCAGTGTCACGGCGAGACAGAGCATAGGCGACTGTGTTCTGGACGCCCGGCTTGTACTCGACCACGAAGTCGAAGCCCAGCAGCTTGCCGACCCAGTGATGCTGGGGGATCGTGGCCACCCGCTGGTCCAGCAGGAACTTCAAGTTGTAGTGATCGGTGCGCACCGTGAAGCGACATCCCCAGAGATACGGGCACCAATGGCGAATGGCGTGGACAAGGCCGATCAGCTCTCGCTCATATGCGGCGAGGGAGCGATGACGAGGGGCCACCGGACGGCTGAAGTAGGCGATGGGGTGCTTCTCCTGGATGAGCAGCCACCCCGAAGCCGTGCGTGGACGCGTCACACTCGACGACGAACGGTTGGTCGAAGTCGGGCAGCGCCAAGACCGGCGCTGATGTCACGGCGGACTTGAGGGCCGTGAACGCTGCCGCGGCCTCGGCGGACCAGACGAAGCCCTCCTTCTTCAGGAGCGCCATGAGCGGAGCCGCGATCGCGCCGTAGTTGTGGACGAATTTGCGGCAGTAGCCCGCAAGGCCCAGGAAGCCGCGCACCGCACGCGCCGAACGGGGCTGGGGCCAGTCGTGGACCGCCTGCACCTTAGCAGGATCCATGGAGACGCCCATGTCGGAGCTGATGTGGCCGAGGTAGGCGATGGAGGTGACGCCGAACGCGCACTTCGAGCGCTTGACGACGAGGCGGCTGTGGTGCAGGACGGAGAGGACGACTCGGAGATGGCGAAGATGATCCGCCCATGGGGCACTGTAGATGAGAATGTCGTCAAAATATACAAGCACGAACCGGCGGAGGAAGGCGCGCAGGACGCCGTTCATTAGCGCCTGGAAAGTTGCCGGGGCGTTGCACAGCCCGAACGGCATCACCAGAAACTCGTATAGCCCGTCGTGTGTTCGAAACGCCGTCTTGGCGATGTCTTCAGGGCACCATCCGGACTTGATGATAGCCGGAGCGAAGGTCGAGCTTGGTGAAGAACTTGGAGCCGTGTATTTCGTCGAGCAGCTCATCTACCACCGGAATCAGAAAAGCGTCCTTGACCGTGATGGCGTTCAGGGCGCGGTAATCGACGCAAAAGCGCCATGAACCATCCGCCTTCTTGACAAGGAGCACTGGGGATGAGAAGGCAGACGAGCTCCACTGAATGAGCCCTTGCTACAGCATAGCGGCGCACTGCCGCTCCAGCTCGTCCTTGTGTGTGACCGGGTAGCGGTACGGCCGTACGGCCACCGGCTGGGACCTGGGCTGTAGGACGATATGGTGGTCGCAGCTCCGAGGAGGAGGCAGGCCACTCGGCTCGGCGAAGATGTCGGAGAAGCCCTCGAGCAGCTCGTCCAGCAGCGACGTTGTGGCCGTGGTCGCGTGGGCACTGGCCGCGTGCGGCCCGGCCAGCCCTTGCCAGCGCAGTTTACGGCCATGGAGTCGGAAGGAGACGGTGCGGGCGCCGAAGTCCCACACAATGGGTCCCAGCGTCGCGAGCCACTGTGTTCCAAGGACCAAGTTGAAGCCGGCGAGGGGCATGACGTAGAGGTCAGCGTGGAACGTCGTGCCGTGGATGGAGAACGCCGCGCTGTGGGCGACGCCCACGCACGAGATGCGCTCACCGTTCGCCACTGTGGCGGTGAGTCGTGGCCGGCGCTGTAGAGGGAGGCCGGTGAGCTGCGCCGTGTCTTCCGAGATGAAGTTGTGGGTGGATCCCGAGTCCAGGAGCGCGACGAGGCGAGAAGGACCCATCTGGACGTGGACCTGCATGGTGTCGCTGAGGCGGACGCCGGCGATGGCCTGGAAGGAGAAGACGGGCGACTCCTTAGAGGCCTCCTCGTCGCCATCATCCTCCACCGTGCCGTCCAGGAGGAAGAGACGCTTGCAAACCCGGTTATGGCCCCGGGAGAACTACTCGTCGCAGTTGTAGCAGAGGCCGAGACGACAACGTTCCTCCTATTCCGCCGAGGTGAACCGCTTGATCAGCGGGCGGCCTTCGATGACTGCTGGAGTGGCAGCGGCCCCCTTGGTGGCCGGCGGCAGGCGGCAGGAGCAGGCGTGGGGCCGGAGCCGGCAGCAGGGGCCGGGGACCCGCGCGACTCGCGGCGCTGGGGCCGTCGTGTACTGCTCCCGCAGTTCCAACTGGCGGGCCAGGCCATTGCGGCCGCCCGGGACTGCGGGTTGTGCACCTGCACGTCGAGGCTGAGCGGGGGCAGCAGTCCACCGGTGAAGAGCTAGACGCGTTGTGCTTCGTCAAGGTGGCCGGCCTAGGGGAAGAAGCGCCTGGAAGCGATCCTAGTAGTCGGCAATGGTACCGGTGCGGCGGCAGTCGGCGAGCTCGAAGAGGGGCGCTGAACGTAGGGGAAGGCCCGTAACAGAGGTGGAGGAGCTCCTTGAAACGGCGCCACGATGGAGTACCCTCGTCCGTTTGGACTTGGATGTACCACATCTGAGCTCCGTCCTCCAGGTTGTAGGAGGCCATCCAAACCTTCTCCATGATCCGTTGCTGGTGGAAGTACGATTCGCAGAGGTTAATGAAGATCAGCGGACCAGACTTGCCGTCGTACCTTGGAAAATCCATCTTCTGAAATTTCGGGGGCCGGTCGACGGGGGCACGCCCTCGGTCTGCTTCGAGCTGGAGGAGGCCGAACAATCAGCGGAGAGGGGGCCGTGATCGCCTTCGCGTTGGCTTCGACGGAGGCCTGCAGGTGTTGGACCGCCTTCGCGAGCGACTCCACGGTGGTCTTCAGATCATCGCCCATGGTGCTGGCACACGAGGACGCTGGCGACTGGGGCTGGGTTGGCGGCGCGGCGGCGGAAGGTGGGGAGGGCGGTTCGGCGGCTGGTGGTGGTGTGGGTGAGCTGGCGCGGGAAGACGAGGAACGCCTAGACCGTGATACCAGGTTGTCAAGGGCGTCGAACCCTAGGGTAGCCGGCCCTCAACTCCGGAGATCGTAGTCGCGGTCCGTCTTCTAGGGCGAGGTTATGCCCCTCAACAACCTAGGCTTGAGAGTTGGGAGGTAGAAGATAGATTGGTTTGGTAATTCTTGATTGATTTGCAAAATGCCGATTACAAGATAATATATAGTCCTTGATGGAATAAAAATAGCAACTAATCTCTCCCTAATCCTAGGGATACTAACAGATACTGCCTATCTTAGCCACTTGACGGCTTGGCCGCCTCCTGGGCCGCGACCACGGCGCGCTGGGCTCGTTCTGCCGCGCGTCTGACGTCGCGGGACCGGCGCCGCCTGGTGTAGGTCTGGCCGTACATGACACAGTAGGTCCATGAATAATCTTGATCAAATATCCTTGTTTCATGATAATATATCCTGCTAAGATGAATTGTTAAGTAACTTGTTGATGGACCTTGGCACTGCCCAAGAACCTGCCTGCCCAACCTTGACCCAGGCAGGGGCGAAGCCCAGTTAGGCTTCGTGGGTGCCCAGGCACCCAGGCCAAAATCAAAATTCCCTTCTAACTATCAAGATTTCACCTCATGTGCACCCACCATTTCCAAAATGAGGCACCCACAGCAGACCAGCATGCAACAACTAGATAAGATCAGTATTTCAATAATGTTAAGCCTCAATCGGTTATGTTATTTTGTTTGAACATCAGTATTTTGATAAGATCAGACATATATCAGTATTTTGATGTTAAAATATGGTATCTGCGCATTAGTTATGTTATCTTGTTTGAACATCAAATGTGTCGTTTTAGTTATGATTAAGAGGCTGTTTGGTATGGCTTTTGTTGTGATTTGTTTTCTTTGCCAAACACCTTTTTCCAAAACAGCTTCACCCATGAAGTTATTTTTCTTCCCCTCTCACAAAAGGATGAGTTACCATGAAGTTGAAAAAAATAGCTTATCTCAACTTCTCTCTCATTTTTCTCTCCTAAACATGCGTAAAGTTGTTGGTGAAGTTGTTTTGCCAAACAACATTTTCAAAACAGCTCAGCTTCACCAAATAAGTTGCTTGTCGAGTCATTTTCTAAAAAAAAACAGCTTCACTTATGAAGCTGAGCTGTGTCAAATGGGCTCTAAGTGGTGCACCCCCCACAGATGTGCTCTAGCTTCGCCCCTGGACCCAGGGAGGCACAGAACTGTGCACGTGCACTAAAGTATACTGTATGCATGCAGGTTTATGATTCTAATAGGTAGTCCCCGGATTATTCCAGATTGAAAGTTTGTAACTGATTACTTAGGGGTCAAATAGCTGATTGTATACAGCCTATCAAGGAAGGGCAAGAAGGAATCAAGGGGTAAGTGCCTTCTGCCCTCACCTCTTTGCCACTGCCTAGCCATTGGACCTCTCCCACCCCAGTGCACGCCTACGGCATGCGCTCTAATCAGCTTCTCCCTTGTGTGATGTCTACTCTCTCCCCCACCAATTCCATCTCATGGACGCTCACCAATTTCCTCTCATCGATGCATGCTCATAACACATAAGTGCAAAGTAGAAGTATGGACCAGGTTAAATTTGAAAAGCAAAGTATGACAAACTGTACCAGTGAAGGACTTTCGTAGGTATCACCAAGTCCAATTTTCCTCAGTCCGCCAGCAGCAGTTAACGCAACTTCACCAGAAGCTCCTGAGAAGACATTGCACTGGATCTGAATGAAGCAAAGATTCAATTAAATACATCGATAATCCATGAGACTGCAACTAACAAAAGGCATAAAGAAGAATAATCTACTCCAATACATAAAGAAGAGTAATTCACAAGGAAAAAGAATGGAAGATCATAGCTTCCAGAACGCATCAAGGAAAGAAGGACCAATAATCATTTGGTGATCTTCATTGCTAAGCACTAATTACTTTTTTACAGAAGATATTCCAAATATAACAGACCAGAACCGCAGCATACTTGCAAAATTCACCAGACATAGATCTTAGTAAGACTTAGACACTCAGGTCAACTGACCACATATTGATTAATACCATCATGACTGGCACAAAAGACTAACTGAAAAAGGAAAATTTCATAAGCAGCTACAAGGATTTGCAGCAAATTTTATATTGTACACTATAGGTCAGCAGAGTCATGGTTCCTTCAATTTTCTATTAAGAAGGGTAAACATTATTCATTTTTATTATGGGATGCAAAGAATACCTCCTTATTCCAAATAATATAAGATTTAATTTGATATTATAAAGCATTTATGACATCATAACTAATAGAGGATCAGAGAGCACAATGAATACAGGTAACACACCCAATACCACTTTCTTGGAAAACCTCCACCCCAGTTCTTTTCTGAGTAAGATGGAGCACTTTCAAATTCAAACCGTTCTCCATCCCATTCTATCCATCCTGAAAAGTTCGCATATCACTGTTGTTAATAATACTCCACACTGAAACGAAGTTGTTAAGGGGAATAATAATATGGCATGCTACAGATTATTTCATAAATTTCCAATTAAACTCATGGCTCATGGAAGCAATTATGCAAATAGCAGGGGTTTAAATCACGTTCCATAGGGCATACCAACCAAACACTTCAAACCTACATATGTATACGATGCAGTTTTATACCTTCTCCTAACTATTAATCCAGATGCACCACAGAAAAAAGGCACTAACTTTTTACTGGTTCATATTCTCCAAATGGATAGGAGCTATGGCCGTACTTACACGTAAATCTTATAAGGAGTGTACACAGAGAGAAAGAAGCATGGGAAAACCCAGGTCACATAAAAAAATTACAATTTTATTGTCGTGACCCACAGAAAATGCAGATAGAGTGAGCCAAAAAATAAACTGTTAGCAAATACCTCAAATTCTTAAGAAGACTAAACATAAAAATCAGTTAGAGAGAAGTAATTTGATAGAAGATAAGAACAAGAATCTGTCATACGTCAGATGACGGTGGCCCAACAAGGGCCCAGAGGGGACATGCCCTGGCCAACGCGGCCACCGTCGTCCCCGCTTAGGAAATAATTAAATAGATAATATTATTATTAGAGTTTGTTTAGGGAAAGAGAATCCAATCTATAAGGATAGCTCTCGTAGTTGCTTGGATTACAAGTCCTATAGCGACTATAAATAGGAGAGGGATGTAATCAATGTAATCAAGAAAAAAAGAGCAAAAGCTCCTTCTCTATCTCTCTCTTCTCTCTGTGTGCCGCCATCTTCTCCTCCACTTTCTGCATCGTTGCCCCCTCCCCTGCGCTCGTGCCCTAGCCGCCGCTGCCCTCTACCCTGCACGTCCCCACCCCCTGCACACAGCGCCAGCGCCCCCAGTGCCTGCACGCACCCCCCCCCCCCCAACCCCCCACCCCCTCCCCTGCCCTAGCCGCCCACTACCAAGCCCCCAAACCCAACACACCCATCACACCTGATATCCAGAGATCAGATAAAATGGCCACTGCCATATCAACCGCCAACATGAAGATGCAGGTCGCGACCTTGTCCTCCTTCAAGAGCAAAAACTTCGACGAGATCAAGATGGACTTCGTCAATATCAACACCCAACTGAACAACATCGAGCGTTCACGCTCTAAGCAGATCCCCCACACCCGTGACCTCAAGGAGGTCACCGACGAGTGGAGGAAGAAATACGGCAAGCTCATCCCTGACTATGATGTGGCTACAGCGAAAGCAAAAGCAGACTCCAACCTGCTTTCTAAAGAGACCAGCCCAGCACCACCGGCGACACCAATTGCGCCTGAAGGAGCACCACCAACAACAACGACAATCAACACACTCGACACCGAAATAACCCCTAAATTTGTTTCCACAGATCCATCTAAGGGGGTCATCGGATGAGATCTACTCGGCCACCAAGCAGAACACCAACACAACCGAGGAGCTTCAGAAGGAGACCAAGCGCGTTATGGAGGACACTGACCGCACGTTCCTCAAACAAAGGCACGAGATTATTCCAACCGCCACCACACCCTCCCCATCGACGGACCCAGAAAGGAGTGTCACCGACACCACTATTACAACTCCGTGATCCTCATCGTGGATCATCACCAACAACAATGACGACGACAATGGCACCGACATCGAGTCGTGTGGGCTATTCACAGGCGCACCAAAGATATGGGTGCAAGGAGGCCACACCATGCTCTTGGCGGGAACCATGGTCGGCAACGGAACCCGGATCCTCGTGGAACCCGACACCAACACAATCAACAATCACAACCCTCGTCCTCGCCGACGACAACGCAACGTTGGAGATCCTTGCTCGCCCATCACAGGAAAAGGATCCACCGCCGCAGGATGCGCCTAACAGAAGCACATCTACGGGCGCCTGCTCCACCAACGTGATCCTCTACAGCAACGCTGGAACCCGACGCTTCCCTATCAACGTCGGTCAAACAGCACGGCATGCTACATCCCCACCAACACCATACAATAACGACATCAAAGATTACGACACCGAGGACATCAACAACAAACCACTCATGATGATCGAGAGCTCCAAGATCAACGTCTTCCTCCTCGACATCTACAACGACATGGTGGCACCAGCTTGTGGGAGTGCGGTATCGGAGGCGGGCGTCGGGATGCGGCGTCACCGCGCGGGGATGCGGCGCCGGATACGTATCAAGCGTCGTATCCAATATTTATGAAAAAAAAGAAAAAATCAGATACTTCTTGGATACGTATCCAAGGTGTATCAGACACATATCCATATCAGGATACTCGATACGTGCTCCCAGCAACGTATCCGTGTAACGTAGGCTTGGTCTATCGACCAGGGGCTCTTTTTCCCCAACGAGCTATTCTACATCCCAGCAACATCACCGCTCTTGGTGGACCTGCTGGACACACTGCTACTCGGAAGATCAGCCAACATGAGGCTCCGGGCACTCAGTCTACATTCCCCGCCAACAACACTAGACCACAATGTCTCTCCCTCAGCCATACTACCAAGACGCCTAGGGCCACAGAGCATCGTCTCCTCAACAACGATCATCTTCCTCGACGACCTCAACCGCCAACTACTAGACATCGGAAACATCCACATCAACCAACACACAACTTCAACAATATGCCGCCGCTTCGTGAGCTACATCGTCAACTGTCTACGTACCTTGAAATCTCCGCCTATGCAGCAAGTCTACCTCGACGTCAGCATCCATCCGCCTTTGTTCATGGCCAAGCTGCAGGCAAACCCGGAGGCTTAGAACCATACAACTACTACTTTCACGGCTACATCGGACGTTCTACAATACCATGCCTACCTAGAAGCTTTATTGCTTAACGCCTGGTCTTGCAGCTGGAAGAAATACAAGTGGGAGCTCACCTACCACCCAACGTTGATACCACACACGGAGTGATTCAGCACGAGGACGCGCTGCCCGGAGAGGGGTGAAGATATGCCACGGGTCAAACCCCTACCCCCATCTTTAGGGCACAGCAACATGGGCCACGGATAGGGTGCATTGTCACCACCACCATCAAGGGTAGCACCGAAACACAGACTTGATCATTTGATCAAGGGATCATCCTAGGCTTTGACAAATGCTTATGCTCTCGTAGCAACATTACACATATGGGGAACAAGTTGAGGTGCCTCATCATCAGCATTAAGGCAACGACCTTTGGAGGAGCACTCTTTCCGGACAGCATCAACGACCAGGCAAGGGTACAGAGTGAGGACACGCTGTGTGAAGAAGGGGGCATAGATGTCATATGTCGGATGACGGTGGCACAACAAGGGCGCAGATCGGCCACGCCCTGGCCAACGCCGCCCCCGTTTCGTCCCTGCCGTCATTTAGGAACTAAGTAAATAAATATTATTATTAGAATTTGTTTACGGAAAGAGAATCCAATCTATAAGGACATTTCTCGTAGTTGCTTGGATTAAGTCCTATAGCGACTATAAATAGGAGGGGGACGTAATCAATCTAATCAAAAAAAAAAGAGTGAAACCCTCTCCCTCTCTCTGCGCCGCCCTCTTGCCGTCCACTACCAAGCCCCCAACCCCCAACGCACGCATCACAGAATCTTATAGTGGACCAGCTGCACTCCAGATATGTACTACATGCTACAAGGATTTTTGCAAGCATTACTGAAAAGTAAAAGGACATGAAATCGTTAAGAAGTACAAATCAACAGTGCTATTGTGCATCATAGTTTATAAATGAGGTGTGAACTCAGCAACACAGTAGTGGGATATGGGCTGTCTAACAAGAATAAATTTATGAATAGCAGGTCTATCAGTAACTCAATATCTTTGTTTCTCTGAGCACAAAAACAAACCTGTGGACAAGCCACCAGCCATGCAAATTTGCCAATGAGGTTCAAAGAAAGGAAAAGCTGCAAGCCAACCAGCTGTGGACAACTGCTTCGATTTGATATCACCCCACCCATAAACTGGACGAGTGCTGTACTCCCAGCGAGCTGTTTGGACATTTGGCACGTACTTTGACCTGCAAATGTACAGCTAGTTCACATCAATAAAAGAAACAAAAGTACCCACCTAAAATTTTATCCACTCTCTGTTGACTTATAGAAGGTTACTGTGTTTTTTGTGTGCTAGCCTCCGTATTGTTGCAGGTGATTTGCTAGTTTTTGAGTTGCAACAAGATCAAGAGAGACAACTATTATAAGTTCATGGTATAAAGTGAGTTATCATTTTCCAAATTTTTTCCTGGCACTTTCTAACACGATGCATCAAACTTCACATAGTGTGTTGCAGGCTTCCTACTGAAAGGATACGCAGCTCGAAAAAAAAAACAGGGGCGCTGCAGGCTATCGCTATGAATGTATTTGTGGGCTCCACTGGAGCAAAGGGACTCCAGGAGCTGCTTGTCAGGTTTTGCTGGGGCATAATAATCGATTTGACACCTAGTTGGCCACCTGCTGTGAAAGAGGGACATTTGTTTCTTGTTCTCTTGTTTGTGGTGTGGCCGTGTTTTCGAGTGACTTTATCACTCTTGCGTACTCTCTTCTTTCTTAATGAAAATGATATACAACTCTCTTGCATGTTCAAGCAAAAAGATGTTGCCTATCCTATTATCATCTTGAAATGGGTGCATACTTAAACTTCTAACTTTTTCAAAATATAATAATGTTAACAAAGAGGAGCCACTATCACATATTGAAGGGGCAAAATAAGTGTTATGCAACTGTTGTTGAGTTCTATGCAAGCAGCCTAATAATAGAAAAAAACAAATATTTTATAAGATGGGATATAACATGCCTTCCATCATCTCGTATGAAACCCTGGTGCCAGATTGGGGTGACTTGAAACCCTTCCAAAACACGCTTAGAGAAATCCTATTTTCGTTGAGTATCGAATGAGAACCCTTTTACATGTTAAAAGATTACGGCAGAATAAAACAATAAACCAGCAGATTATCAAAATATCATGTAGGAAATTACATATTCAGCAGTCATTATTTAATTAAAATATAGTTATATTAAAGGATTACAATTGTATACATCAATGGAAGCCCATCTTCGCAAGGTTTTTTTTTTTGACAAAAGATACTTAATAGACAGAATCAATACATAATTTGGAGGCACATGTACCCAAATGTATCTTCACCCAAAAAATAAAATGAATGGCATTGAAGCATGCATGATATCATACTTTCCGTACATAGAAGTAGACAGAATGTTTATATCAGCATATATAACCAATACAATTATCAAAATAAAAGATATAGCACTTTGGCAACTATCAAGTTAAATTATCACGGACAAACAACGATTCCCTACTGGCTACTGTGCCCCTTGATAGGTAGATATGGAGTAGCTAAGCACACGTCATCCAGTGTGCTTTGTGATTCAGTAAGGAGCTCTGTTTAGTGCAAAGTAAGTACTTCATACCATGTTATGAGTCCTTGAATGTCAAAAGAAGACATAAGGGCCATAAAACATCTACCTGAGGGGGCACCTCCCCTTGCGGGGGGGTTGACTCTTTATTGGGAATGAAAGTGTTTCCCAGCATTAGTTCGTGCCTACCTATCCAAATGCAGCTTATTAGTTGGGAATTCAACAAGCAGTGATGCATGGAAAAGCAACACTAACTGTTAATAGAAAAAACTGAAAGGCACCAAATTTTATATTTTAATATGCAGTTTATTATTTTATTTTATTTTACTTTGCAGTGATTAACTACGTCCTTATATAATGAAACAGCAATCAAGCAAACTGTAGAAATATACAAAGACACTGGCAGCGCCTCTCAACCAGAGGTCAGGAGAACCTTGGTCCACCAGGTAGGTATCCCTTAGTTAGTACCATCAAGGTGCAATCAACCTGAGATGATAGAGTACTTTGGCATACATAGTTAGCTTTGATACAACAGGTTTTCAACCAAGAGTAACAGTTAATCTACATCAGATGAGACTTGTCATTAGCTTTGTCTCAAGTAATCACTCCCTTCATTTCATAATGTTCGTCCAATATTATGTTGACAATGACAAGAGCTCCAAACTTAGGAAAAGTTAACCAAATGCACGTGCATGCTCCTATCAAAATGCATTCTACAATTGTTCAACATCTTTTCAACGGCTAAATATAGCTTTCCTCAATTAAAAAAATTGTGGAACAAAGCTTCCTAAAAAATGAACAGATATTACCAAATACAGATAGTATTAACATAAATTTCACCATGTTTTAGAAATATTCACATTAGAAGCTGAGGTGTAGTACACATTGTTGTGACTTTGCCAATGTCTTAACATTTTGTGGCAGGCAAAAGTAGTTAAACATCCAATAAAAATGTGCTTAGACCCATAATAAACTAAAAGGGGTCATATAGAGGAACAAAACAATCAAATGTCTAAAGTGGCCCTAAGTTGCTCATAAGAATATATCATGGGATGTCCAGTTGTCCACAACTAGTATCATGAAGACCTCCAATTTTGTGGTGGCTAGCAGTGCACTACATTTTCGCTGGAACTGGACCATGAGATATGAAGTTCATGTATAAACGCCAAGACACAATACTAGTTCATTCAAATAGGGTAGGAACAGTAGCACTAACTTGATGTTCTGAATTTCATTGCAAACCTTTAATCTGCATGAACTTGCAATTCAGTACCACATTGTACATGCTATGAATTTATCGCGCCAACCTGTTTCTAAATTCTAACTAGGGCGTTTCCATACAACAAAGTATAAAATAAAACAGTAACAACAAAGGATGGAGAGACTGAGCAAGAAGCTTACTTCCCCAAAAATTGTTTGATTTCTCAGAGAACTGGCATATGTATTTATCATCTGCGCCAAGGATTTGTGCTCCCACACCAGTAAAGCGTGGGCCATGTACCAACTTGTCCAAATCACTCACACCATCACGGAAGAGAGGGTTCTCGACAGAGTACATAAAGCAGAAACTCTGCCTGCACTCTGGAATCGACACCTTGAAGTACCATCCTTCGAAGAAAGGTCGAGCAGTGCCATCAAAGTGGTACCTGCAAAATTGTCCAATTATATTTTAGTAGTCTGTCCCAGGCTTCTAGCACATAGTCGTAGCAACGTGTAACAGCCAACGGGAATGAGGGTAACAAAATAGCAGCATTGTGGATAATCTGAGCCCTGATGAATGGGCGTAACTGCAAGATGGAGATCTGAAATGACCACATTCATGCCCCTAAATACCAAGCAAATATGACGATGTGTTGCTGATTCAATCAACTATAGGGTGTTTGGTTTGAGGAATCAAACCATTCTAGATAAGGTGATGCGTGTTCTATGATAGAAATGCGGTGAAATGATACTAGTACTAATTATTAGCTTGTGAGAAATGAGGTGATAATGGATCAGCTCATTCTACTCCACAATCCAAACAAGAAAGATATGGAGCGAGAAATGATGTTGATGGACTAACTCATTCTTCAAACCAAACAACATCCTAGACTCCCCAGCTGGACTCCAGGAACACCACCGAATCTCAGAATCCCGAGACGCGTGGCGCTTACCCGCTATGCGGCGTCCGGAGAGGCCGGTCCTGCGGCGTGGGCGCGTAGATGGGCGCCGCCGCCGAGGAGGAGGAGGTAGAGGAGGCCGCCGAGCTCGAGGCCGCGAGTGGGACGACCCCGCGGCGGCAGTGTCGGCGGCCACTCCGTGGGAGCACGACGCCGGAACGCGGCGTCACGGCCTGCAGCGGCGGGGCGGCTGCGACGGCGAGGTTCATGGGAACGGTAGAGTCCAGTCGCCGTGCGGGCGGAGCGGCCACGGCCCACGTGTTTTCTTTGTTGGTTCTGTTGGCCTCGTGTCACAACTCACAAAGCGTGCGCCACGCGGCCCATACATGCCCTGGATGAGAGTGAACGGGCTCCGATGCCTCCACGGCAGCGCCTCCGTGGCGGGCTGGGGACCGTTCGCTGATTGAGGAACGCTGCCAAAACCGCGAGTAGTCTCACAATGCTAAGATTTTCCATAATAGACAGACTGGAAACATAAAAAAAAAAAAGAAAATACACCACCTGTCGGGTACCAAAGTTTGGGATACCCAACTTCGATAAAAAAACGCTCATTCCCAACATGGCCTGGCCCAAGTAAGGCCAGTGAAAGCCTACGAAGGCCGCGCCCGAAGCCCACGAAGGCCGCGTCTACGGAGGCCCACGACGTCATTGCACCAATGACAGCCAACCCTCGGGAGAGCGGCCCCTCGACGCTAATTCTCCGATTCGCCCGAGCCTCCCCGGGAGAACTCGAGGAGAGCGGCACCCTCGGCGCCTATTCTCCGATTCGCCCGAGCCTCCCCGGAAGAGCTCGGAAGAGCGGAGCCCTCGGCGCCCATTCTCCGATTCGTCCAAGCTTCCCCATCCTCCTCGAGCGCAATCTCACAAAGGCATCCAAGGCACAGGTGATGTCAGCGGAGCAATCTTGGACCACAAGAGACCTCTCTGACCACTTTATAAGCACTGTCCCGTCAGGCGAGATTCCCGACGCGACTGTGCTTCGCACGGCCCTGACGGCCATACCACCTGTAAGGATTTCCCTGGCAAGCGGATTTGATAGGCCCACTACGGCCGTCTTCTCCACGGTATGGTCTACGGTGCAGCCGCCCCGTTTTCCACCGGGATCTACCAACTGCGACTGCGACAGTCCGAGCGCCTGACGACGGGCTACGCAAGAACGAGAAAAGCGCCTACTGCACTGTCCACTCGAAAGGACGAGCACGCCTTCTATCCGGGCCCACCTAACCCTCGGGAAGTACCGTCCAAAGGTCGGAAATACGCCCGAGGGGAGATATCACCCTGCTCCTATTCCATCACGCCTCCAGGAGTCTCGAGCCTCGGGAGACAACGCCCCGAGACGACTCGTCCTCTTGTCACATCATGCGGAAGGACAGCCATCAGGTGTGACCCTACGGCATGGCATAATCCGACGACTGTTGCTGCCTCGGAACTCACCAAGATCGTACGAACCACTACGGCCAAACCCCGGAGACGCAGAGAAAAGACCGTAGCTGACGACAGTCAAACGAGGAACAACAACTCCTCGCTGTAACATACGTAGCATTGTAAGCACTGCCCTTGCCTCTCCCTTGCGACTATAAAAGGGAGAGCAGAGGCCAGCTTTAGAGGACCCCGGAAGTCCTAAGCTCTCACTCACATATACACACCAACAGCAAACGACTTGCAGACACTTGGACACTCACAAGAGACCTGAGAGCACTTCCCTCTCTCGCCTAGCTTGTAACCCCCTACTACAAGCACCCCGGTGCAAGGCAACACGATTCTCCTCTCCACTGGACGTAGGGCTTGCTTGGCCTGAACCAGTATAATCCATGTGTTCCCCTTTGCACACCATCCGCAGTCTCAACCGCAAAACACATATTTACTAGCCAGTGTTAGCCCCGCTAAAACTAGCACCGACAGTTGGCGCGCCAGGTAGGGGCCTTTTGCGTGTTGATCTAGGTCACGGATGGCTGACGTTTCCATGACGCTTCCCGCTTGCGCGGTGCTCCGGTTCGGGAGCCTCGAGTTCGTGGCCACCGGCCGCGGGCTCGAGATGAACCCGCACCCAACCGAGCTCCGCACAATCGTCGTCCTGACCCCGGCCCATCAGGCGGCCAGGGAAAGGGCCACGACGACGCTTCCTCCTGTCCCAGAGGACGAGGGGAATGCCGCACGCCGCGCTTCCCGGTGGACTAGGAGGAGGAGGCGCAACCGCACCAACCAGCCCCTGGTCGCGGAAGGCGCGGCCAACCAGGTGTCCCCGACGGGGGACGCCAACCCTGCGCCGGTCGCCACCACGACGCCTCCGGCACCGACTGCTACACGACCGCCAACCTGCCCGGAGGACGGGCGGAGGCGAAGTCGCGACATCGACGAGTCTTTCTCTCCGCCCTCATGGCGGAAGGGATACGACGCCAGTTATCTTTCTTCGGGCTCCAGAACGCCATGGATGCCCACGTCCGCGCGGTCCGTGCATTGCTGCACGATCTGGTGGAGACACCTGTCCATCCGCCTTGAGCGTCCAAGACGACCTCGTGGGCGGCCATGTGGCCTCCCCACCATCCTCTCCCGGGAGCAATCCTAGGGTATATGGCGGGGAGGAGACCGGCTCCACTGACAGTCTCACTTCCCGAGAATTCTCGGAGGAGTGGGATCATCGCGGTTGGACCTCGCCATCACGGCGGGGCCTCAGTGACGACGATGACGAGTTCTGGGCGAACGTGGACTTCACCGTCCACCCCGGAGACTCGTGGGAGGACGCTCCGAGCGTCGCCACCTGACTCCGACCAGTCCTACATCGACCCCGCTCGAGAGTGCTACCACTTGGTGCACCCCGAGGAAGGACGGGTGGAGGACGTCCATTCGGGGGACGACAACGACGAACCTTCCCCGCTCCAGCCACAGCCTCAGCAACGCACCCCTCCGCCGGCCACTCCGCGGCCTGCACGGTCAGCCCCATCGCAAGACGCGGGGGCTGGGCCGTCTCGCCCCGCGCACCAGTCCCCGGAGCTAGAGCAGCTCTAGGAACTGGAAGCACGGATGAAGGAGGACCACCTACGCCTCACTCAGCTGCGAACCGCGCTCGAGCGCGACGAACGGCAAGGCACTGGCGGAGCAGCTCGTCGTCGGGCCCGGGACGTCCAGGCTCGCATCCTCGCCGACGAGGGAGCCGGGGCACCAGGAGCCCTGCCCCGGGCGAGCCGCAATCTCACAGAGGCGGCCATGTTGCTCCGAAGCATGGCTGAACCCTCCACCGAGGAGGCACGACAGCTCCGAAATCAGCTCAAAGACCTCCTGGAGGATGCAGCCGTCCTCCAGGCGGAAAGCTCGGCGTCACGCCGTCACGGCGCGCCACGATCGTGAGGCCTCGGTGCACCCCGAGGTCCCAAGGGCCCCATCGGTCCACCAACGGCTGGGCAAGGACGTCGACGTCCGAGCCATCCTTCAAGCTCGCGGTCGGCGAAAGACCGATGGAGCCACACAAGGCCACCATGTCCATCGGGGCGGACGCTATGACTCGGACGAGGACCGTGAGCCCTCGCCCGAGCCCTCGGGTCCTCGCGTCTTCAGCGAAGCCATCCGAAGGGCCAGGTTCCCGCCCCCGTTCCGACAACCGGCCAACATTGCCAAGTACTCGGGGGAAACTAACCCCGAACTCTGGCTAGCGGATTATCGTCTCGCGTGCCAACTAGGCGGCGCGCAGGATGATCTCATCATCATCCGCAATCTACCCTTGTTCCTCGCCGACTCTGCAAGAGCTTGGCTGGAACATCTTCCCCCGCGTCTGATCTTCGACTGGAGTGATCTGGTCAAGATCTTCATTGGGAACTTCTAGGGCACGTACATGCGCCCTGGCAATTCCTGGGACATCAGGAGCTGCAAGCAGAAGCCGGGCGAGTCCCTCAGGAACTACATCCGGCGGTTCTCAAAGCAGTATAACGAGCTACCCCAGGTCGTCGACTCCGACGTCGTCGGAGTGTTTGCCGCAGGAACTTCCTGCAAAGAGCTTGTTCATGAGCTCGGGCACCAGACACCCACAAGTGTCTCCAAGCTCATGAAGATAGCAACCAGCTTCGCCTCGGGGGATGAGGCGGTAGGAGCCCTCTTCTCCGACCCCAAGGACAAACGGAAGGAGGAGGACCCCGAGGGCACCTCTTCCCGAGGACCGAACAACAAGAAGAAGAAGGGGAAGGGAAAGGCCCCACTCCGCGACGACTCCCTCGTGGTGGCCACCGAGCCCAAGAGGGAGCGACCCCCTCGAGGCCGCTTCGACGACATGCTCAACAAGCCGTGTCCTTATCACCAGGGCCCGGTGCATCACACACTCGGGCAGTGTGTGATGCTCAAAAGCACTACAGCCAGCAGGCGTTCAAGGACGACGCCGGCAAGAAGCCCGCCAGGGATCAGGAGGACAAGGGCAGGAAGGACGATGAGTTCCCGCCCATCGACAAATGCCTCATGATCTTCGGCGGGCCCGGGACCGCCCCTACGCCGCGGCAGCGAAAGCGCGAGCGCAGGGAGGTCTACTCCGTTGGACCAGCGACACCACGCTTCCTCGACTGGTCCCACGACGCTATCACCTTCAGCCGGGACGACCACTCGGATTACGTCCCATCACCGGGACGCTACCCACTCGTTGTCGACCCTGTCGTCGGCAACACGAGGCTCTCCAAAGTCCTCATGAACGGAGGCAGCGGCCTCAACATTCTTTACGCTGAGACCCTCGACTTGATGGGGATCAGTCGCTCGCTCCTCCGGGCCACGACATCCCCGTTCCACGGGATAGTGCCCGGAAAGAGCGTGCAACCCCTCGGGCAGATCGATCTGCCCGTTTACTTCGGGACTCCTAACAACTTCAGGAAGGAAGTCCTGCATTTGAAGTGGTAGGTTTCCACGGCACCTACCACGCCATCCTCGGGAGGCCATGCTACGCCAAGTTCATGGCGGTCCCGAACTACACCTATCTCAAGCTCAAGATGCCAGGGCCAAAGTGGGTGATTACCATCGGCGCCTCCTATCAGCACGCGTACCAGTGCGACGTCAAGTGCTGCGAGTACGCTGGCATGCTAGTGGAGTCAGAGGCCCTTATGACCAATCTCGAAAGGTTGGAAAAGGAGGTCCCCGACCCCAAGAAGGCCACGGGCACCTTTGAGCCCGCTGAGGGGGTAAAGGAGGTGCTCCTCGACCCGAGCTCCCCCAACGGCAAGGTGCTGAAGATCAGCACCACCCTTGACCCGAAATAGGAGGCTGTGCTCGTCGACTTCCTCCGCAAGCACGCCGACGTGTTTGCATGGAGTCCCTCAGATATGCCAGGCATCCCGAGGGAACTCGCTGAGCACTCCTTGGACATCCGGGACGGGTCCAAGCCAGTGAAGCAGCGCCTGCGCCGATTAGACGAGGAGAAGCGCCGGGCCATCAGGGAGGAGGTGCAAAAGCTTTTGGTGGCCGGATTCATCAAGGAGGTCTTCCATCCAGAATGGTTAGCAAATCCTGTTTTAGTTAAAAAGAAAAATGGAAAATGGAGAATGTGTGTTGATTACACTAGTTTAAATAAAGCTTGTCCTAAGTATCCATTTTCATTACCTCGCATTGACCAAATAGTTGATTCTACTGCTGGCTATGAACGACTTTGCTTTCTTGACGCTTATTCTGGTTACCATCAGATCCGCATGAAAGAGTACAACGAATTAGCGACCTCTTTCATTACCCCTTTCGGCACATATTGTTACGTAACCATGCCATTTGGCCTCAAAAACACGGGCGCAACTTACCAGCGTTGCATGCTCAAAGTTTTTGGGGACCTCATCGGGCGAACCGTTGAGGCTTACGTAGACGATATAGTGATAAAATCTAGGAAGGCGAGTGATTTAGTAGCCGAACTAGAAAAGGCATTCGACTGCCTTAAAAAGAAAAACATAAAGCTAAACCCCGAGAAGTGCGTTTTCGTGGTCCCACGGGGCATGCTCCTCGGGTTCATCGTTTCTGAGCGTGGCATCGAAGCCAACCCGGAAAAGATATCGGCCATCACGCAAATGGGTCCGATCCGGAACCTCAAGGGTGTGCAGAAGCTCATGGGGTGTCTCGCGGCCTTAAGTCGATTCATCTCAAGGCTTGACGAAAAGGGACTTCCCTTGTATCGGTTGCTAAAGAAAAACGAGCACTTTACCTGGACCGCCGAGGCCCAGGAAGCCCTCGAAAGGTTTAAGGCTCTACTTTCAAAAGCACCGGTTCTTGTGCCTTGTACGAAAGAGGAGAGTCTCTTGCTCTATGTCGCTGCTACTAACCAGGTTGTGAGTGCAGCGATCGTCGTAGAGCGGCAAGAAGGACACGCCTTACCGGTGCAGCGGCCGGTTTATTTCATCAGTGAAGTCTTGTCCGAAAGCAAGACACGCTACCCTCAGATTCAGAAGTTGGTGTACGCGATCGTTCTTGCTCGACGCAAGTTGCGGCACTACTTCGAATCCCATCCCATGACTGTGGTGTCATCCTTCCCCCTTGGGGAGGTGATCCAAAATCGAGAAACGATTGGGAGGATCACTAAGTGGGCCATCGAGCTCATGGGCGATGGCATCACCTACGCGCCACACAAAGCCATTAAGTCCTAGGTGCTTGCGGACTTCGTGGCAGAGTGGACCGAGACACAGCTACCGCCACTCCCGACCCAAGAAGAATATTGGGTCATGTACTTCGACGAGTCGATGATGAAGACTGGTGCTGGCGCAGCCATCGTCTTCATCTCACCCCTCGGGGTCCGGCTCAAGTACCTACTGCGGCTACACTTCACGGCTTCCAACAACATGGCCGAATACGAGGCTCTGGTCAACGGTCTCCACATCGCCATCGAGCTCGGGATCCGGCTCCTCGAAGTCCGAGGCGACTCCCAGCTCGTCGTGGATCAGGTCATGAAGGATTCGACGTGCCAGAACCCCAGGATGGCCGCCTACTGCAAGCTGGTGCGGTCGCTCGAGGAGAAATTCGACGGCCTCGAGCTCAACCATGTCGCGCGTCGGTACAACGAAGAAGCCGATGAGTTGGCGAAAATCGCATCCGAAGGGGTCACGGTCCCGACGGGCGTATTCGCCAATGACCTCTACAAGCCCTCGGTCAGTACCGAACCCTCAGAAGCTGAGGGGAAGAAGACCCCCAAGCCCCCGGGAGAACCCGGACCGTCTCCAAGCCACGCAAGCCCCTCGGGGGCTGCCGACCCTTCCAACAAAAGGGAGTCACCCGAGACCCTGGCTAAGGACGGCGACGAAGCCGAGGCAATGGAGATTGAAGCCGAGATGGACGACGATGAACCGGACTGGCGCGAGCCGCTGCTCAGCTGGCTCGTCCGAGGAGTTTTGCCCTCGGACAAGACCAGAGCGTGACGACTGGCACGCAAAGCCAAGTCATTCGCGATGATCGGCGGCAGCCTCTACCGATGGAGTCCCTCGGGCGTGTTTCAGCGCTGTATTCCTTTCAGTCAGGGCAAACGCCTGCTTGAAGAGATACACGCCGGAGCCTGCGGTCACCACGCAGCGCCGAGAACCCTAGTCGGTAAAGCCTTTCGACAAGGTTCTACTGGCCAACCGCCGTGGCCGATGCTACTGAGGTGGTACGCTCCTGCGAGGGGCGCCAGTACTACGCTCGGCAGACTCACCTGCCGGCTCAAGCCCTCTAGACGATACCACTCACTTGGCCGTTTGCCGTATGGGGACTGGACCTTGTCGGGCCCCTCCAGAAGGCGTCCGGAGGCTTCACCCACTTGCTTGTCGCCATCGACAACTTCTTGAAGTGGATCGAGGCTCAGCCGGTCGTCCAGATCAACTCAGCACAAGCGGTGCTATTCTTCACCGACATCGTCCACCGGTTCGGTGTCCCGAATTCTATCATCACCGACAACGGCAGCAGTTCACCGGAAAGAAATTTCTGGCCTTCTGTGACGAGTACCACATACGAGTGGACTGGGCAGCCGTCGCCCACCCGAGAATGAACGGCCAGGTAGAATGTGCCAACGGCATGATTCTCCAAGGCCTTAAGCCGAGGATATTCAACCGATTGAATAAATTCGGCAAGAGGTAGCTGACGGAGCTCCCGGCAGTGATATGGAGTTTAAGGACTACGCTAAGCCGAGCCACGGGCTTCACGCCCTTTTTCATGGTGTACGGTGCAGAGGCCGTCCTCCCCACGGACCTGGAGTACGGCGCCCCGAGGGTCCAAGCCTACGATGAACAGGGCAATCAAACGTCCCGCGAAGACGCGCTGGACCAAGTCGACGAAGCTCAGGACGTGGCCCTGTTGCACTCGGCCAAGTACCAGCAATCCCTACGCAAGTAACATGTTCGGCGCGTCCAAGACCGAGCCTTCAGCGTAGGCGATTTGGTGCTGCGGCTCAGGCAGGACAACAAAGGGCGCCACAAGCTCACTCCGCCGTGGGAAGGACCGTTCATCGTCGCAGAGGTGCTACGCCCCGGCACATACAAGCTCGCAAACGAGAAGGGCGAGGTCTACAGCAACGCTTGGAACATCGAACAGCTACGTCGCTTCTATCCCTAAGATTTCGAGCATTGTACTATTTTGTAAAATCTTGAAATCAATGAAAAGACCCGACTTCTACTCTTTTTACATGATTTTTAGATTTTCAATCCGAGCCTACACTCGGGAGTGAAATGACCCTTTATTTCACCGCGCATTAAAAGCGAGGCTCGGCCTAACCTACGGAAAGGCCGACCCTCCCTCGGGGGCTAGGACGGGGGGAACCCCCTGGACTTTCCCGAGATTCAACAATTTTGGAAACACAAAAAATTTCAAAACTCGTCGAATTCGTTTCTCCCTAAAGCACGCTTCCCTGCGGAAATCAAGCATGAACTTATAGAATTCGGAAGAGTGAGGGATGTCCCAGAGAACAGAGCCGGCCGAGTCGAGGAGACCGCTTACGCTCCAGGGCCACAGCATCTCCCCTCGCCACTCCGCGTTCGAAGGCTAACCCGCACTCGGAAGAAAACCTATAAGATCTACGCTCGGCCAAGGGAGGAGGCTCGGGAGGAAACGCCTAAGCCTTTTTTCTAAGGATTCTTTCTGCCAAAGTTCCTTGGACATCGGCTGCCTCTATGCCGCTAAAGCTACAACACCCGAAAAGTGTCCCCCGAGGCATGATGGCCCGGGCATAGGATCGGCAAGAAAAAACGCCTAAGGAAAAAAGCGCGAAACAAAGCGAAACAAACATTCAGCAAATATTTACATAAATATTGAGGCCAGGAAGGGCCATATTGTTTGTTTCCTCTCAAACCACTCACGAAAGGTTATTATTTTTTTACAAGGGCACTATGGCCCGCTTCTTCTTCACGGCAGGTTCATGGGAGGGAGCTTGACCTCGACTTGTAAGAGGCCCGCCAGCGCTTCTCCTAGCTCCTTCATCGAATCCTCCAGCGCTAGGAGCTCGGCGTCATCGGCTTCAAGGAAGCCCTCGCTGACAGGGTCGGCGTCAAAATTCCCGTAGTGGAACTTCATGACCACCAGTGTCTTTTGGACACCCGTCAGAAGGGCCTCCTTGATCCGGCCGCTCATGCTGCCGTGGAGTGCCTCCAGTCAGCTCCGGAGCGACATCCCCGACGGTTCTCCACCGGTGCCGACGGAGTCACACAGTGCCTGCACGACCTTCTGCAGGTCCAGGTGTTTGGCCAACTCGCCGTCGTAAGCCGCCTGCAGAACTGCGGGAGCAAAGCACGGAGACGAGTAAAAATACAGCGAGCAACCAAGACGAGCAGAATGGAAAAAATACAACACTGCGCTTACGGTTAGCCTCTTCCCGAGCCTTCTGTGCCTCCTTCTCGGCCAAGTTTGCCGTGCCGAGCGCCAGGCGCAACGCCTCCCGAGTCTCATCCAGGTCGAGAGCCAAGACCATCGGCGGCCGAGATCTTCTCGGCGGTGAGCTCTCGGGCGGCGTTGCGCTCCCTCGTCATCGCAGCCAGGGCGCTCTCCAACTCCTGCACTCGCGTCACCGAGGCAGCGGCTCGGCCCTGCGCCTCCGCGACCTCCCCCTTCAGGATAGTGTTGTCGACACTTACTTCGGCAAGCTTGGAGGTCGTGGCAGCGAGCTCGCCCTGGGCGCAGGCAAGGGCTTTCCCCTTGAGATCGAGATGCTTCCAGAGCCCGAGCCCGCCATGAAGGAAGCGGGACTTGTCCCGGGAGGTGTGCATGAGGTCCTGCAAAGAAGGAAGAAGCGGAAACGGTAAGAACGATGCTCATATGCAGGAAAAGTTTACAAGACTCGGGGATTTACCTAAAGCTAGGCCGGGAGGTCCTTCTCGAGGACGTCGGCGATCGCGCGGAGCCCCGCCGCCGAGCTAAACCTGAGCTCCTGAACGGCGTCCCACTTGGGGGCCTCAAGGTCGTCCCGGAGCGAGAAGACGACCGGCGCCTGAGGGTCCACGTGGTCCGCCCACTCGATCCGGGAGGCGGTTAGCTCCGGAGGCTGAGGCTCCCTCAAGGCCAGCGCCCAGGGGCCTTCCTCACGGGCGGGGGGAGCTCCTGCGCTGACGTCCACGGCCGATGACCCCGTGGCAGCAGGCTCCGTGGGGGCGGCATCGGCTGGCGCTCCTGAGGCATCTCCGGAACCGACAGTCGAGGCCTCGGAAGCCCGTGCTGACTCCGCCTCTAGGTCAATCACGGGCACGACGACGGCGGCCACCGCCGAGATAGCCTCCCCCGAGGGAGGAGCCTCGGACGCCACGGGCAGACCCGTGGGGGGACGGACTTCCTCGCCCGCCGACCGGGCACTCCTCCCAGCCGTGTCATGGCCCCGTACCTTCAGGACCTTCAGGTGCGACACCTGGAGGTCCGCCCCCGAGCGTTTCCTGAAGCAGAGAAGGAAGAAAGGAGCGCTCATGAAAGGATCCCCAACAGAAGGAATTACAGGTAAAGATACTTCCCTCGTTTTCGGAACCACCCTCTTCTTCTTCGCAGCGCCCACGCTCGGCGAGACGACGGATGGTGTGGGCCGTGCCGGCGGCGAAGGAGTGGGCACCAACCTGGTGTCCGGGCCAGCACTGCCCGGAGACGAGGGCTCCGCCTGGGCGCCGGGGGCCGTCCCGACGTCATCGCCTTTCGGCGGGGAAGCTTGAGCCTGGGAGGGCCCCGGCTCAAGCGCCGGCGTCTTGGCGCCGGTGGGCTCCGGGCCCGGCGGCGTCTTCCCAGCACTCCCCCCGCCTTCGGTCGCCGCGCCGACCAATGACACGTCAGAGGGGAGGGTCCACGGGAACCGAATCCTCCCGGTCCCGCTGCCAGCAGCTAGGCTCGGCTCAGGCGTCGGGCCTGGGCCCGTTCCCGGCCCCTCCAATGACCCCTCGCGGCCGCCGGAAGGTGGAGCCGAGGCTCCGATAGTCACGCTGCCGGTGGCCGCGCCTTCGGGCGCGGTCCCCGGCCGTTTCGCCTGGGGACTCGGGTCACGAGCCCCGGCACATCTGCCGGCGGTCGCCGGCATTGGAGCCTTCCCAGGCTCGTCGGCGCCCACCGCGGGCTTTGTGGCTTCGATGGGCCGGTCGAACACAAAAAAAAATCAAGAAAATCTTCTTCTTCTTTGTCTTCCTCGTCTTCTTCGTCAGTGGGGGTGTCCTCCTCCGACTCCCCCGCGTCCTTATGGATGCGATGGCACTGGGAGGATTCTTCCATCCTCCGAGCCTTCTTCTGCTTTAGCGCGGCCTTCTGGTCCTTCTCCACCTTCGCCGCCTGGTCCCGAAGGCGGTTCTGGGCCCGCAGAGCCTTGTCCTTCGGGACGGGCGAAAGGGAAGGCTTCCCGGTCTGAGAAAGACCCGGCGACGAACGAAGAAAGAAGTCAAGAAAGAGATTGACAAAACTGCAAAATCGACAAAGCAGATGACACTCACCAGCGCAATGAAGCCCGTACGGGGGCGCATGGGTATCAGGTTCACCTCATCCCAAGTATGGTTACCGTCCACCATGTACTTCACCCGACGCATGATCTCTCGCTGGCCGATATCCTGGGGCAGCATCGTCGTGCCCTCCCGCGGCGACCCGGCGACCATCTGGTTCAGCGCCAGCCGGCGGTGCATCAACGGCAACACCGTCCGTGCATGGAACTGTGCCACCACGGCGGCCCCCGTAAGGCCCCGGTCGCGCAGCGTCCGGAGCGCATCGAAGTAGGTGTCGAGGTGCTTGGCCTCCTTCGCCGGGCAACCCTAATTCCATTGAGGGAGGGGAGCGCCGAACACCCTTCCCGTATATTTGGGGAAGGCGTCCCCGTCGTTGCGAAGGTAAAACCAGCCATTGTGCCAGCCCTTGTTGGAGGAGGGGGCCTTGCAGGAAATGTAATCGGCGGAGCGGATCACGAACCCGCATCCCCCTGCGCGCGGGACCTCCCGCGGCTTCTTCGTGCCGACCACCTTGGTGTACAGGTCGACGCGGGAGATGCGCTGCCGTAGATTCCAGTGCGGGGGTACCCCGAAGTACCCCTCGCACAGGGCGGCGTAGATCGACGCCCGCGTGATGGAGTTGGGGGTGAGGTTGTGAAGCTCCAGTCCCTTGGCGAAGAGCAGCACCCGGCAGAAGCGGCTCAGCGGCGACCCGAGTCCGCGCTCGTGGTAAGCGATGAAACTCACCACATACCCCTCCTCTGGGTTCGGCTCGTCGTGGTCGTCCGCCGGAACGACCCACTCCGGGCGCTCCGCGTTGGTGCGGGTGTGTAGAAGCCCCAGCCTCACAAGGTGCTCCAGATCTGCCTCGGTCACGTGGCTGCGAGGCCATGGCTCCATCCTAAGGACACCGGCGGCGGCGGCAGCGGCGTCAGTGCGAACCGGGGAGGAAGACATGGCGAGCTAAAGAGAAAGAAGAACAGGGAGAGGGCGACGACGTCGGTCGCTGGCGGCACTTCTCTCTCGAGCAGGCAACGAAGGCAAAAGGGCAGGCGACGAAGGTAAGAAAGCGAACGGTTGTGCGAGCGAATGGCTAGGGTAGAAAGAAAAAACCATAAGTTTTTCTTATATATTCCGCTGGCGGATCGTGGGTGGATGCGGATGATCCGCCGCATTAATTACGTGGGACCCGTCACGATCCCCACGTCGCCGCCTTCGCTGCGCACGCAAACCGCCTCGACTGAGCTGAACCGTCACGTCCGTCAGGCTTCACGCCTCAAAAGGTGAGCCGAATCATTACAATTGCACACCTCGATTCCGCCAACATTCTCTCCTTCCTAACGAAGGAACCCCGGGCTCGGGCGCCCGTTACGTTCTCAGGGGATCGAAGACTGGACCTCCGTGGCTCGAACAGTCGCCCCAGGGAAACCGAGTTAGGGACAGCTAGTGGATGGGTCACGGAAATGGCCAGTATCCCGACGCCCGAAACGTCACAAGGGACATCACATGCTGTGTCCAAGTCCCTAGTAGCGAGTCGGTTACGTGGAATCCCTCCGTGGGAGACATCATGCCCTCGGGACCCATCGAAGGGACCTGACATCCACTAACTGACCCTCGTGAAACATTTGGAGTGTGCTCAGGCCGCTAGCCGACCCCCAACGAACGGGGCACGGACCTCCACTTGGACCAACCCGTTTGTAGCTCACCGGAAATGCCGACTTGTGCCCCAGCGGGGAAGTCGAGAAGGACCAAACCTTCCTCTTCCTGAAAAAAGTGCGTGAAGGTCGAATTAAAAAAGACGGGGAAGAACCTGACCGATCTCCGATACGAAAACGGAGGCTCGGAAACTTGCCCTGCACCTTGGAAAGACCACCGAACGACCTCCCAACACGATGGGAGGCTCGGGGGCTCCGCTTCCAAGGAAACAACCCTCCTAAATAAATCAAAAAATACCCAAGGACTAACAAACACGATTCTAAGCCTTTGAAGGGATATATCATCCCTCCAAAGCCTCGGGGGCTACACCCGGCGGGTGCGCTCGCACGCACCCACCGGAAAAAACAACCCATGCTTTATCTTTTTGACAGGAAGAACCAGCCTGAACCTGTGGAGGAGTGCCTTCTCTCCGCCACAGGCTCGGGGGCTACTGTCGGGTACCAAAGTTTGGGGTACCCAACTTCGATGCAAAAACGCTCATTCCCAACACGGCCTGGCCCAAGTAAGGCCAGTGGAAGCCCACGAAGGCCGCGCCCGAAGCCCACGAAGGCCACGTCTACGGAGGCCCACGACGTCATTGCACCAATGACAGCCAACCCTCGGGAGAGCGGCCCCTCGGCGCTAATTCTCCGATTCGCCCGAACCTCCCCGGGAGAACTCGGGAGAGCGGCACCCTCGGCGCCCATTCTTCTGATTCGCCTGAACCTCCCCGGGAGAGCTCGGGAGAGCGGCGCCCTCGGCGCCCATTCTCTAATTCACCCGAGCTTCCCCATCCCCCTCAAGCGCAATCTCGCAAAGGCATCCAAGGCACAGGTGATGTCAGCGGAGCAATCTTGGACCACAAGAGACCTCTCTGACCACTTTACAAGCACTGTCCCGTCAGGCGAGATTCCCGACGCGACTGTGCTTCGCACGCCCCTGACGGCCATACCACCTGTCAGGATTTCCCTGGCAAGCGGATTTGATAGGCCCACTACGGCCGTCCTCTCCACGGTATGGTCTACGGTGCGCTGCCCCGTTTTTCGTCGGGATCTACCAACTGCGACTGCGACAGTCCGAGCGCCTGACGACGGGCTACGCAAGAACGGAAAAAGCGCCTACTGCACTGTCCACTCGAAAGGAGGAGCACGCCTTCCAACAGGGCCCACCTAACCCTCGGGAAGTACTGTCCAAAGGCCGAAAATACGCCCGAGGGGAGATATCACCCTGCTCCATTCCATCACGCCTCCAGGAGTCCCGAGCCTCGGGAGACAACGCCCCGAGATGACTCGCCCTCTTGTCACATCATGCGGAAGGACAGCCATCAGGTGTGACCCTACGGTATGCCATAATCCGACGACTGTTGCTGCCTCGGAACTCACCAAGATCGTACGAACCACTACGGCCATACCCTGGAAACGCGGAGAAAAGATTGTAGATGATGACAGTCAAACGAGGAACAATAATTCCTCGCTGTAACATACGTAACATTGTAAACAGTGCCCTTGCCTCTCCCTTGCGACTATAAAAGGGAGAGGAGAGGCTAGCTTTAGAGGACCCCGGAAGTCCTAAGCTCTCACTCACATATATACACCAACAGCAAATGACTTGCAGACACTTAGACACTCACAAGAGACCTGTGAGCACTTCCCTCTCTCGCCTAGCTTGTAACCCCCTACTACAAGCACCCGGTGCAAGGCAATACGATTCTCCTCTCCACTGGACGTAGGGCTTGCTTGGCCTGAACCAGTATAATCCTTGTGTTCCCCTTTGCATACCATCCGTAGCCTCAACCGCAAAACACATATTTACTAGCCGGTGTTAGCCCCGCTAAAACTAGCACCGACACCACCGGTCTGAAGGTGACATTTAGTTAACTTTCAAACTAATATACGTAGGTCTCTAAATTTAGCAAAGTTGTTATCTAGGTCTCAAAACTTTCTAGATAATTACCACATGTCTCTAACTTAGTAGAGAGTGTTCTCCAGGTCCTAAACAATGTAGCTAATTTTAGCACAAAATTAAGAAAAATAATAAAATCTAATTTTAGATACTGTAGCTACAATATGTAGAATACTTGAAAATTGAATCTTTTATATACAATCTCGGATGAAGCCGATTTTTATATAAAAATTGTATCCCTGGATGAGATCTACACCTTTCTATTTTTAAGTTTTTTAATTTGAGATTGTTAAGATGCTAAAAAATAAATAATTTTCTAACAGTATAATAATCACAGTACAAGCGCTCGTCGCTGTTGGATTTAATGTGAGACTACCCATATTATATTCAATTAAATCAAATGTCTTAAAACCATATAAATGCTAGATGCAAATGGAGTGAATATAGTTGATGGCCAATATATAACGGACATGTTTATGGTTGGGTTACTGGTAACTCCCACATTTATGGTGATAACTCCCATGATTATGGTCATATAGTTACTAGTAACTCTCCTATAGATATGGTGGAAAGTTACGGGTGATTGATGGACACTTCATGATGCTTCATGACATCCAGGTTCATTCTCTATTTTTCATCTTCTACCTTCCGCGTCTATAATTATGGGCGCTTATCTTCATCCATGCTGACGAGAAATAGACGAAGCACAATTTATTTCTCAATTGAGTTGCTCCTGCCTGAGTTTTCCATCACGTAACTCTGTGCGCATGGAGTATCAGGAGAGGAGTGCCTCCAGAACCCTTGTATGCATGCGAACCTTGCACGGGGTGTGGGGCGATTAGATTTTTAGGGACCGACTCCACGACTGCTCGGCCTCATCGGATATTTGCTGGTGTCATCATCAGCTAATTCCTGGTGTTTTCATCGGCTAATTCCTGGTGTCTTCATCAGCTAATCCTGGTGATCGCTGAAAAGCTCCAGTTTGGTTTTGGTAATTGATAAAATCTAGTCACTAACCTAAGTTGCTAAGTGTGTAGCTAAGGAGAGGTCGGTGCTATGGTGGAAGGAGAGGACATGGAGCTCAAATGAAGATCAAATGTTGAATTCATGAAAGAAATGGGACAAGGAGCTAGAGGCCAGGGTAAAAAAAATAGCTCTTTATTTTTGTAATCAAGGCTCTTAGTGAGAGCGATCACATTTAGGATAGATGATCAGACTATTAAGAGAAGAATTGCATCGTGACTCGGACATGAAGTGCCTTTAGGTTTTGCATACTTTGCATACACCTTGGAAAACCTAGAGAGACACTAACATCACCTTGAAAAATAATTTCAAAAGCTAACATACTGAGCACAAGTATTAAATCTTGCTGGTATTAGCACTTGTGAACAACGGTTGATAAAATAGGTTGAAAACCTTGGAAAAACGAGCACCAGACACTAAGGTTGCATAGCACCGGACCAATGTCAAGCGTCCGGTGACTAACCCTCACTAGCACAGCACTGAGTACCGTTGGATGCTAGGCACAACGCCTGAGCACTGGACTATATGTCTACGTCCGATGCCTAGAGATGCTATGAGGGTCAGACTTGTGAGAAGCCGTCGGACACTGTCCCCCGGAGAATTTCTTCTCCATCCGACGCGGTGCACCAGAGAGCGCCTAGTTTGTTTAAAATCACCGAACGCATAGCGTTAGTTCAACTGGTGTGCATCAGACAACGTTAGACGCAGTTTTACCCTCTCTGGAACCTCCCTGGAACTCGCCTAGTCCGGTCGCTCTGTCCTGACGAGCAGCTGAGAATGGGTTCACGCGCAACGTTCATTTTCAGACAGTTGAGTTGACGTGGTGCGTTCCTGATTCGCTGCAAGAAGGCTCGGACGTCCCTAATAACTGTGAGTAGCGGTTATGAAGAGCTTATAAATAGGAGTAGGTTTGTTTTGGGGCGACTCTCTTGAATATTCCTGACTTCCTAACATACTTGAGAGTATAACCCACTCCCTCCAACTCTCTCCTCTTGAATTCAACTTGAGATTTTGATCGAGAGAGTGATCCAAGTGTAGTGTTCTTGATTTCTTGCATCTAGAAGCACTTGGTGGCTTGATGACAGGGTAATTCTTATTACTCTTGATGATTGTCGTCACCTAACTGGTTTGGAGGTGGTGTGGAGAAGTGTTGGTGCCTACCCCGAGTATAGAGTGCTCAAAGGCAACATTAGTGGATTGCTCGTGTCGTTGAGCTAGTTCCTTTGTGGTAGGTCCTTTTGGCGACTTGTGTAGCCTCGGTATGTGATATCGATTAGCCACCGGACCGCCGGTTAACATCGACACAACAGGGACGTAGCGTGCCGGCAAGCATGTGAACCTCCAAGATAAATCTCGTGTCAATTGTGATCCTCACCTTCAAGTGAGTGTTTAGATTTTATCTTGGTGATTGGCTTCATTTCAATTAAGACAAAGGTATAACTATCAAGCTCCTCCTCTTGTACTCTTAATTGCTGGTTGTTCTTATTGGTGCTTTTGTAGCTTTATGAGTAGCCTTGCTTAGTGTCTAACTAGTTTGCGTGGCTTAGTTACTTAGAATCACTAGAATTGTGTAGGTGGTTTGTCTAGGTTAGTAGTTGCATTAGCTTTGCACATTTCGCCATTTGCACGTACGATGCTCACAAACCAAGACATCTCCACTAGGACATATATCACATGTGGAGATGTCCTGATTTATGAGCATCGTACGTGCCAACTGTGCTCGAAACTTTTTCAAATTTTTACCACGGCATACACATACGATATGATGACCAATCGACAAGTTTCATGATTTTTGGAATTCGTTTGCTATTTTATATAATTAAAAATCCACTCGCACGCTAGTTGGCGACGTTGCCCCGTGAGCACGTTCATCGCAATTTCGAGAGAATTTGTACATTTAGCCTAAATTTACATTAACAAACATGGATAGCATTTTTTGAACCAATGAAATCTATTATTTCATGCACCTGCAGTTTAAGCCAACATTTTCTCGAAAATTTTAATAAAACAAAATAAACTAAATAAATATATTAAAATGCAATTAAAATGTACCAAAGTTTAACATGTTGTTTGTGTTCGTGTAGTAAAGCTTCAAAAAAAATTTGATGAAAAAAACAAAAAAAGCCAGTTTACCGAGTGCCTAGGTTTTTGGCACTCGGCAAAGTCACTGCGTTGCCAAGTGCCAAACGTCTGGCACTCAACAAAGAAGACGGCGTTGGATGCCGTCGGTCCCAGCCAAAAAATGCCGAGTGCGGATTTTCGACAAAAGATTTCTTTGCCGAGTGTCTGATTTTGCCGACTGCCAAACACTTGGCAAAGAAATGTTTGCCGAGTGCCTTATTTTACCGAGTGCGGCAGTCGGCACGGGCACTCGGCAAAGCGCGGGTCTCCTGTAGTGATAGCCTTAATTAATTATCTGCAGCTAGTAGACGCTCCTCTCGATCTCCATGGCATCCAAATTGTTTGATCTCGTTGTAGACAAGATCTCACGTACATAAACACACAAGTTATATACTCGATCTTTGAGTCTCTCTCTAGCTAGCTATGCCCATATGCATGCATGCATTATCGGTGTGTGCACATATATATCATACGCATACGCATAGCATCAAGAGGAGCCAGCCTTGAACATTCTCTTTCCACGAGGATGGCTGCTCCTGATGTTATGCATGGAAGCTAGCAGCCCATGCATGGCGCGTGATACACACAGAGCACCGCGTCCTCCATCATCTACCCACCGAACCCCATGCCGAAAGCCGGCGCAGCTGCTGCCCAGTAGTCAGCGGGGCCAGCGACCACGTCCACGTCCAGCGTGCAGCTCACCGGGACGAGGCACAGACCCCTGCTTCTCAGATCCTTCTTCGCTTCATCACAATTTTCATCCTGGCCACAATTAATTTTCAACATATATAATTACAGACTATATATATATATATAACCATGCATGCATGCATCTACTTCTTTCATTTTACATGAGAGAGAGAGAGAGAGAGAGAGAGAGAGAGAGAGAGAGAGAGAGAGAGAGAGAGAGAGCTCCTTTGATCTAGTAGTAGTACCTGCTGATCAGGCGGCAGTCCTCGTTTCTTTATTGCACTGTCATGCAGGAGCTGCACGTATGGGCCAGGCCAGAGATAAATCATATACGTACATTAGTGAGATGCCAAAGACAGTTTTGCAATGATAACTAAAGATGTAAAGCTACAGACAAGTACTGGACCATGATTAACTTTCCTTGATGCTTTTCTATGTATTCATGCATATGTACCAATCAAAGCAAGGCTTTTGACAAACTAAAGGCTCCTTTTTTTTTGAACAAAAGTGTCTTTGTGCTTTACTTAACAGACCGATCGATTGATCGGATGCGTGTGGCATAGATCCCATGCATAAAACAGCTAGCATAAATTACTGAGACTAATTGAGCAGATAATGATACCTGGCCAGGGTCTTCTGGAAATATGCTGTGCCTTTCTCCGTGCATCTATATAAAAAAATGAAAGGGCCGGTGATTAAAGGGACGACCTTTTTACCGGTATATATACATAAATTGGTTCGCCAGGCATAAAGTTGCTGTCAATACTTTTATCGAAAGATCTCACTAAGATACGATGCTTTGAGTAGTAAAATCATACACGTACATATGTGGCATTTTCTATGTACATGGCAATTCTCACTTCTCTGCAGTTCTCAGTTAGTGCATGTGGGAATACTTTGTTCGTAAGAATAAACAATTGTGTCATATATAAGGCAGCAATGCATTACGTACAACACAGCACAGTTTCAATTTATTATATATATGCAGTATTTATTAAGGGAATGCATGCATGTGTAATGCAAAAGGTAGATTAGTTTTTTAAAAGCTGTGAGCACATGATGCGAACAAACCCAATTGCAAATATGATCAGGACACACGCAAAAAATATATCCTAGCTTCCAAGAACATACAACAAGGGTGCGCCAGTTTACCACTTGTGATCTGGTCATCTGAAAAAGGAAAATTGTTAATGCACCAAACGGTACCGCGTGTACATGCGCCATCACTTGTGTCAATAGCATTTGTTTCCTCTGGCGATCATGCACTAGTAGAAAATGCATTTCTCTCTACGGTGAGTTTTATTACAGGCAGTTTGTCTTAACGTGCGCGCGCCAATAGAAATCAAACGAAAGAAAAACCATATGTAAGAATACAACTTTACAGGTGGTATTCTTAACAAAATGCCACTAAAATCATAGATTTATACTGGCGATTTGTTAAAAAAAAAACACCAGCACTAATCAATTTGTGCTAGTGATTTTGTTAAGGAACCAGTCAGTGGGCATCTCCTATGATTAAATATGTTTTCTGCTATTTTTAAAACCCGATTTATATTTTTTGGACAAAAATTTGTACTGGCGGGTTAATTATTAAAAAAATCGCCATGTACAAATCGGTTTGTACTGGCCGTTCTCAAGTTACGACCCGTGTAAAAGTCGATTTCGTTGCCTCTACCACTGGTAGTTCCAAAAAACACCAGTAAAAATGTCTCTATAGCCACCAGTACAAATGCTTTGTGTACTAGTGATGTAGGTACAATTGAGGAGCTAGCGGTTCTCACGAAGATTATTGCTTCTAAAAAAGGACACCCAATTTTCTTATGAAATTATATATTATTACCCAAAAAATGTTGAAGTATATATCATCAGATATTTTGATTACTTTAGTAGTGATACGCTAAGGTTGCAAAGAATATTCCATACCTATAACATTTAAACTTTAGATACATACTTTTAGTCTGCATAAATGTTACCTTCTTGCTGTAAATTAAAATAATTCTCAACATCTTATTTATAACATCAGATTTGATATTGTTTTATGTTTTATTTTTTCAATCCACTTTCTTCACAAATATTGGCTCTACTTAATGTAATTTTTTTGTGTAATACTCACCCGGTTACATTTTTTTAATTGTCTCTCATATATAGTATGACCATTAATTACTGTAATAAAACCCTACTAAGACAAATGACTAAGATTCAACTTAAGGTGGCCTTTCATTTGGAAATTAAAAATAATATATCGTCAGGTGTAGCACAATGTCGTTATATATATGTCGCCCTATCTGCTGTTTTTTTTTGCGAGTATATATCTCTCCTAATATTGACCCAGCAGTCATCACAAGGTACTCTCCTATGTACACTTATCCAGAGAGGGGGAAGAGGAACAGATGCTGTGGAAAGCAGTTTTTCAGTGCATACATGTTCAGCATGGCTTATCCAGGCTTTCATACATCGTTTTGAGATCCGTGCAACACAAAGCAGTAGTATGAAACATTGGGTATAGTGTACAATACGAATCTCAAAGCAGATTTGAACGGTATAGATAAAAATTGCTCAGCATGCATATATATATATATATATATATATATATATATATATATATATATATATATATATATGCTGCAAGACAATACCGGATGCTGTGAGGGAGGAGAGAGAGATGTGGTGCTGGGACGGACTGCAGGGACGTGCTGTACTGTGAGCAGTGCGCATGAAGGCGCGCAGATACGATGACGGTGAGCAGGAATGCAGGAGCAGCTGGTAACTGATGCAGGCAGAGCATGCACCAGCAGGGGCAGCTATTAAGCTATAAGCTAGCATCGGGAATTGTGCACGCAAGTCATGATTGGACAAAAGTTGTCAAATATAAACGAACGTGCTACAGTGCAGAATTGCAACTGCAACTGGGATCTAGTACTCCGTCCTATTATACCATTGCAATGACAGGTAGTACTACACACGCAGATGCTGCAGCCATGGACTGATCGATCGAGTCAAAGAAACCAGAGCCAGAGGGGGAGGGAAAAGAGATCAGAGAGAGAGAGAGAGAGCCAGGAGCTACAGTGGTGCCTGTAGTACTACTCACACTAACCTCGTGGAGATGGTTGGAGCTGCAGGAGTTGGAGGAGCCGCCGCCACCTCCATTGCTGCCGCTCCCGTACGGCAAACTCAGAGCCTGGAGATGCAATCGGTGTACATCAAGCAATAAATTAGTTTCATACCACAGCACATACGTACTCCTACATGCATGCATGACTGCAGAGTGAAGTACTCCCTCCCAGAGTGAAGTATAATACTAGTATGTAAATGTAATACGGTATGTAATTATATAGGAAGAAGAGATATATGGGGAGAACATCTAGCTACGGAGAGAGCCAGACGTGTGAAGAAAATGAAGGCCGGCTGTGGCAGCGTGCACGTACGGAGGCAGGCAGAACACTATTCTCCTTTGCTAAAAGGCATGCATATATGCACGGATGCATAAAACCAGCAGGCTTGAAAGATCGCGCGCCACACACATCGGGCAGATTAACACAACACGCATGCAGCTTTAGGCGCGCAGGAGCCTCTTTTCGTCCCTTGACCGCGCGCTAGCTAGCACCTTCCTTGGTTTTTGCAGGTAACAACAGCGCTCTACAGTAGTTTTTTGCAGGTCAGATCGGTGCGTCTTCGTGTTTCTGTAGTACTCTACTGCATTTGCATGCACCGTGCTAGCTCCTAGCTGCCTAAGTGCAGCAGTGATAGTCTTTTTGAATTATAGAACGTTTCTTTTTTTTTATAGGTTGTTTTGGCATTTCTAGATGTATAACTTTTACTATATGCTTAGCCATACCATACATTTAAGGGCATAGGAAAAATATATATACTTAGAAAAGTCAAAATGACCTTTAATTTGGAACAGAGGACGATAGTATAAATTAAGAGCTTAAAAAGCTTGAACTGATGTGTGAATAAGATCGAATTCTCTTCAAATTCAAAAGGGTTGATCAGGTCATGCCTGCATACATTATCACCTAAACCTTTGATATTTAGGCCCTATATGGATTTACTATCAATATAATAATAGATAGCTAGCTAATAAATCACCATCTGATTTGGTCCAAGTAAAAGGATAATTGTTATCTATTCGTTTGTCTAAAAAAAGCACTTATTTCAGCTTATGTTGATTTATTGTGAGAGCAAAACACTATTCTATATCTTCAAAACAAGCTAAAATCTTAGTTGATCGGGGCATAACAAGTAACTATCAGTTCACTATCCATACCCACGGAAGATAGTCATTATTAGTAGATAATTATCTGGTTGGAACCACATGGAAGCCCCTTAGGCCATAGCCTCATGCTTGTCTGACATATATTAAGTGCAGCTCTGGAGCTACAGCAAGTTACTGTAGACTGTAGCAGCATACTGTAGATAGACTGTGGTATGGTAAAGCAGCTCTCCAAAAAGTGCTTGGTGTTAAGTGCACACAAGTGTGGAAAAACAAACAACGGAACAATTGAACCGCATGCGTGCATGGCAATGCTTTATGTATGATCCTTGTACTGTGCTACTGTTTGAGGCCTAGGGCTGCAGGTATGGGCACGCATGGAGAGAGAGATGGTGTGAGAGAGAAGAGCTGGACCTCAATTTGACCATGGAGGAATCTGATGTAACCAATGGCTTCAAGGAGTACAGACGCTGTGTCAGTCTGCCACAAAAGAGAGAGAGAGAGGTTAGCCCATGTCAGGATCTCGTTTTTGTATTTTTCTCTGTTAAATGGATCTTCTTTTACATGATATATGTAGCTGGCATCAGAGTTAGAAAGAAGATGGCAGCATGCAAAAGACAATGATGCTTAGCTGATTCCAATTATATTAGTGGTGGGGGTAGTTTAAGGACTTCTTGCAGGTACTCTTTTGGTTCACTCCAATACATAATTGATATGACATCATCCGCTAGCTCATATAAAATAAAACATTTTGGGGGCTTTGATTACAAGTATTTCCGGGCATTCATCACTTTCATTTGAATTATTCAACTATAGAATTTCATTTTATGCACAAAGAAAAACAGGTTGTATGTACTGTGAGAAGAACCATTTATATAATAAGACCAGGGCGACCATTTTATATTAGGAGTAGGGCAAATATATTGTTTCTGATAATAAATGTACAAAAATGACTTGTCAGCTAGTTTGCTATATATATGACGCCTCAGCTATATATATGTGATTTGTTCTAACGTTCATTCTCTGTACACTTGCACAATCAACTTTAATTCATGGATGGATATGGGCTATTTCATTTTGGTACAAGGTTTCTTGATAATTAAATTCAAGGAGAAGATGTTATAAAATGCAGTAATTTTACGATTCATATCAACTCAACAATTTTACGATTTTTCCCTTAATTTGTCTCCTTGAACGCCAGCTCTGTATTGGTTTTCTTATTATCAATAAACTGGGAAAACATTTAGCTAGTAGCCTAGTTTATGAGGTTATGACTTACGACCTTCATAATAAGTAGCTACTCTTCTCTTCAAAACTAACCATTAATTGTTTTTTCTGTTAATAATTTAAACTTGATATTATGATGCATGCATGTCAACCTAGCTAACTCTTTTTCGCTTACTGTATAATGGAAAGAACAGAGGATACATAATTTACAGTGGTATATATACCTTTCCAAACGGTGAGACAAGCTGGTGGAGAGCAGTTATTCGATCCCCTAGCTTCTCCTTCCTCATCTGGAGCAAAAGAACAAGCAAAAGATACTAAAATTGCCATCATTCCAACCTCTGCCAATCTCACACCCTGACACCCCACAATGAGCTATTCCATGCCCGTCCATTTCAGCATGCATAGCTAGCTGCACTGATCTGGAGTCTCGAATGCTGGCCCATGCACGCTAGAGAGAGAGAGAGAGAGAGAGAGAGAGAGAGAGATGACCTTTACAGTAGATTGAGCTGGGGAGGGTTCTTGGGTCCTAGCCTTCTTGAAAGCTGATCCAGATGCTGTGCTGATGCACTATTGGAAACACAGAAAGATGTAGCAAAGTCATTAAACTTTCGATTCCACATATACTAATATATTTATTTACTGCTTATCAGCTAGCATGGTCATCAATATATGTTAATTAGCACTTCCATATATAGAGATTTAAGCAACCAATTCACCCCTCTCTCTAGTCTCTGTCTCTCTCAAGTAAACTTAAAGAAAGCCTTTACTATTGATCACATAAAAACAATTAACAGCCTCGTCTAAAAGCAGGCATAGGATGCAGATGCACATGGATAAATCAGCTTTGCATCCTCCTCCAGAGGAACTGAAATAAAAAACAACAGCAGCTTTGCATCCCTACCTCACGTGCTGAACTGCTACTGTTGTTGGAGAACTCCAGCATGTTGCTTCCGAGGGAGGTTGTCGTTGTGGTTATGGAAGAAGACCTAGGAGAGGATGCTTTCTGCTGCTGCGATGCCTGCTTGTTCTGCTGGAGGACGCCGCCGCTTCCCCATGGCAATTGGATCTCGACATCACTTGTGCTGCTCCCATGGCTAGCCGCTGCGGCATCGACACCGTAGACGACGTAGCTGCCGCTCCCTCCAGCTCCAGCTTCCGAACAAATCGTAGTCGGAAACACCATCTGGCTCTCCTTATTACTGGTAATACTTGACAATCCCCCTCTGTCCGAATGAAATCAGCAACGTAACCATCAGAAATTAAAATGCTTCGACGACAGTTTACTGTTTAACTGAAACATGTTATATATCATTGTATATTTCATGCACCACTCAGTTTTTTAAATAATTATTATCTTGTGTTGCCAACAATATCAAGAACTACATATCAGTGTGTTAATGAATTTAATTATCTCTTGTTGCCTGTCACTCACATATAGATAAAGAATATTAGAGGGAGGGAGGGCGCCGGAATTAAGGGACTATACAGTGAATATATATAATTACGTACTGTATGAGCTGGATCCACGAATCATGCTGGCCATGGCTGCTGGTGGTGCTGCTGCTGTTATGCTGCCACAGCGGCGACGTGCTGGTCGTGGTAGGCAGCGGATAGTGATTGGAGAGCAGCAGTGCGGAGAAAGAATGGAGTGGTGACGAAGAAGAAGAAGAAGAAGAAGGCACGGCGGCAACGGCGGTACTACTACCGGTGGTGGACGGCATGAAAAGGGAAGGGTGGTGCTGCTGCTCAAAGGGGGGACTCGTCAAATTATTCATGCTCCACCATCCATGGCCATGGTGGCCTGGCTCCCCCATCTCGCGCACTAGACCCGCCGATGATTTGTGGACGACTCCCCTATCCATATTCTCTCCTCCCTCAGCTGACGATATGCCACCGGCGATCCCTCTCTCTCCTCTCTCTCTCTCTCTCTCTCTGTCGCACACAAAGGAAGTACGTGCAAGGCACTTGCTTGCCCCTTCTCTCTCTCTCTCCCTCTCCCTCTCTCTCTCTCTAGCTTTTGTGCACTCGTCGATCGATCGCCACCATCTCTTGGATGATCGCAAGCCCTTTTACTTGTTGAGGTCAACCTCTAGACAGAGGTGGGAGAAAGCATATGGGCCTTTGGAGAAGGAAGGAGGGTGGAATCTCAAGTGTACGTAGTGGCACTCTGGCTATACTACTACTGGCTTCAAGAAGCTAGTGGAGCTGAGTAGTGGGAGGGTGTTTGAAAGAGGGCATGTGTTTTATTTCGGCTCCCCTCCCCCTACACCTTTACTTGTTTCCTTTTCCTTGGCTGCCCTTTTTCTGCCACCCCTTCATTTTATTTTCTTTTGCATTGCATTGCATCGCCTCCTCCTTTTGCTTTTGAGAAGAAATGGGCCAGGGAAAAGTTACCTTGCATCCAGGCTTTAAGGAATAGCCCGATTAAAGGAGAAATAATGCATGAGAGATCAGGCACCCATACAAGTAAAGGGGCTATATTATATTATATACATATATTTCTGGTTAAATAATTGCAGAAGCATGAGGGTCGTCGTCTGTGTATTATTATTATTATTATTATTATTATTATTATTATTATTATTATTATTATTATTATTATTATTATTATTATTATTATTATCAAAATTCTAAAAATCCATGCACAAAAATCTAAAAATCCTCATATTTCAAAAGCTAGCTAGCTTCAATTGGGAGACAAACTTTGTCTTCCCATCCGTTCAAAGCTAGCTCCTCCTCCTATATATTTTATACACACAGCACAATATAACTTGTTTCGCCCATCTCTGCACTTTTTTTAGAATGTGAAGAACTTAATTTCTTTTGTTTCCTTAATTAAATTAAAAGGAGAACTAAGAAATCATTGCTGTATTATTAGTTAATAATAAAAAACTCATGGGCACACACAAATTTAACAGCAAGAAAAAAAACATTTGGATAGTTGGAGACCCACTCAACCTTATTAGACCATATATATATATACCTCTTGTTTGTGTGCATTTGGTTGGTTTGATGTCCAACGACTAGGGCTAGATATCGAGCCAGCTCGGCTCGGCTCGTTCCAGCTCGAGCTGGCTCGTTATCCTAACGAGCTGGCTCGACTCGACTCGTTAAGCTAACGAGGTAGAAGTCCAGTTCGGCTCGCCTCGTTTGCCAGCTCGTTTAGCTCGCAAGCTCAAATAGACGGTGACAAAAATAAACAAAACAAGTCTCAGCAATAGACTATGTATCCCTAAATCCAAACTTAGTAAGAAAACAATTAAATCCAACTGTCCAAACATACAATAAATTACCGAAATGGACAATGAAATCAAAAAGAAGATAAGTCCTACTAGTTTTTTATGTTAATGTCAGCCTCTCGTATGGGTGTGTTGAGCGGTGACATCTACCTTACTCAGGTTGGATGTGAGTACTATATGTCTAGCTCGTGTGGCTCGCGAGCTGGCTAAACGAGATAGCTCGAGCTGGCTCGTTAATGTAACGAGCTCAGATGCTAACTCGAGCTGGCTTGTTATACTAACGAGCCGAGTCGAGCCAATTTGATCACGAGTCGAGCGAGCTAGCGAGCCGCGAGTTTTTTGTCCAGCCCTACCAACGACCTATATGCATATGAAGTGTTGTTTCCGAACAAATACTAATAATAGATACTGAAGTAGTGATATTAATTCCTGATGAGTTAAACACAAACAAAAGGGCCCTACAATCGTATGTCTCAGTTACTATTGCTACTGTAATATACTTAATCTGTCCTATTTTATAAGTCATTTGACTTTTTCAACCATAAGTTTGACTACTCATTATTCAAAAAAATTTGTGAAAAAAAGTTAAATTTAATTTACTCTTGAAGAACTTTTATTAATAAAGTAGGTCATAACAAAAAAAATAATATTTTGTATAAATTTTTAAATAAGACGAGTGGTCAAATTAGAGAAAAAATTAAATGACTTATAAATTGAAGCGGAGGGAGTAAGTTGCTTAGAGGCTAAGTTTAAACCTGCATGTTGACATGTACATTTTGGCATCGCCTAGCTGCTAGCGCTCTCCCCCAGTAGTCAGCCTAATATATAAAAGCTTCACTCTTCTGCAACTGATGTGTATGTTGGCTTTGTGCTTTCTTGACGCTCGTCGTTCCTAGCTTTTTCCTGCTCGGGAATGCAAGCGTGTAAACTAGTAGTACCTAAAAGGCCGAGCCAAATTTCTCACGGATTTTAGGGATGTTCATACGCAATTAATTACTTTTTGTCATTGATGAGGTCGAGAGACTATACCAAATCTTTGTCTCACTTTCCTTGTCCTTGATATTGACAAACTCTTGATTTTGGGAGGAGAAGCAATAGCTGCTACTGCTAGGCTAGCTAGCTAGTCGCCAATGATATCTACATTTACATTAATTATTACTAGTACTGTTATTGTAAAAATGGAACGTGTTAAATTAAACCCACTACTAGCTACTTCGCTCCTCCTACAGTAATATTCTGTGTCATTGAAGGATATGCATGCCTCTGTAAAATTTTTGTTCTTGGCCTAGCATGTGCTAAAAAGGAAAGAATGATGACAACAAAGTACAGTAATAATTGTGGAATAAGGACGGATTACTTTACACGGTCTTTATGCTTCATGTGCGCAATATCCAGACACATTATTGGATAGATCCTAATGTATGGAGCACGTAGAGTATTACAACTTCATTGTAAATATTCAATCGTTGTCACTGTGTTTGATATTGTAAACTCTGAAGAATATTTTTATTTACTGGAGAATATTAAAATTCCTTTTACATAATATTTCGTCATGAACAAGCTTCTTTGTTCATGGAGAAAACTAGAACTCCCCTGATCCAAATTATAATTCACTTTAGTTTTGTTCTAATTAAGTCAAATTATTTATCTAACTTTGTCCACTTTGTTTAAAAAAAATACATGAATATGTACAAGATCAAATAAATGCATTATCAAGACTTATTTCATTGGAGACTTTAATAAAATAAATATGATTGTTATAAATGTTTGTGCACTTTTCTATAAACATCGTCAAAGTTAGATAATCTTAATTTAGAAAAAAAAATCAAAGTGAGCTCTAAATGATATGGAAAGGGGACAGTACCAAGTAACGATATTGAAGGCAACAAATCTAATATACGTATATCTAGATATAACACATGTCTAGATTTTTTTTAAGATTCAGTTACAAGTGCAGATGCTCACATACACAAACGCACACTCAAGACACGTCGTTAAATATAGTGGAGTAAAGAGACTTGAACTCGGATGGGCATGTTCCACCACAAGGAAAACCCAACCAGTTGAGCTACACTAAGTTTGTATGTCTAGATATATATAACAAAAGCTACTAAAAATGTCAAACGTTTTATAATTTGCGCTGGGGAAAGTACTTATTGATCTTTAACCATTAGTTTAATAGAAACAGTTCGTATGCACTTAGTATTGTTGGCATACCTGAGTGCGTATATACTTTCCTGAAAATGGGGCAGTACGTACTATGTGGGTCAGTGTACCCTACGTACTATGTGGCGCCTATATATGAGCCCATCGCATTTGTCCATCTCTTTTTGTTCCCCATCGATAGTCACCTGTCGGCGCTTGTGATCATTAGCTAGTCTAATCCTAGCTTGAGACCCTGGTGCAGTGCAGGCATATATTAATTAAGTTATTAACGGAAACACTACTACGTTGCCATGTCATGCAATCGTCACTCTGAGGTCATCATTCAGACATTCACGGTATACATAGAGAGAAGAAATTACCTACCCTCACGTACGACGCGAGTGCCAGCCGTTCCTCTTTTTTTTTTCTGCTTAATTATTGTAAGAAATTAGTAATATATCTAGGGCCCCGTGCATGCATATATCGTTGCATAATATGTACTCCTAGCTCGGATAATTACTGGAACGCAAAACAACTAGAGCATATATAAATCAGCTGTGTCTTGCATTATGGAGTGTGGTATGCATGGTAACGAAAAACATGCGTTTATTTAGCTTTGATATTTTTAATCATGTATTAGGACAGCTTCACAACACTACTACAGATTCAGACATCACTGTCGGATTGTGTTGGACGGATAGTAATTAAACTTTCATTATCGGTCCATATTCTAAGCAGTTCAAAAATGATTGGGGTACAGGCCCAAACCGGCAGTAAATTTCCCTATATCACTGTCGGTGTCGGTTCATGGCTGTAACCATTGCCAGTTCCAGCAAAAAACCGATAGTGATAGGGCTCGTTTTTGCCGGTTGGAGCCATCATATCAACTGCCAGTTATATGAGAATAGTACATTTAATATCTAACTCAGTCCCTCCCTCTCTCCTCTATCCCAACAGCATAGAACAGATAGGCGCGTTTTCTCTCCTCCCCTCCATTGTTGTAGTTGCTCTTTACCAATTATCCAAGAAAATTGTGGGATTTTCAAGCATGGGCATGATCTTCTAGCTTAATATAAGGTTAGTAACAAGCATAATCCTTTGGATTTGTAGGTTTACAATACTTTGGTGTTTGGAGATTGATTCTTACTGTAGTTGTTTAGTTTCTCCATTTTAGAGAGCACATTTCAATTGGATCTTAAGCAAGACATCAAAATTGTGGTGAATCCACCTTTGAGAAGGTTAGTGTATATGATTGCTACGTGAACCCTACCGAAATCGATTTTGATGTGTACAAATCCATGTGAGACCTATAAATACATTGTATGGAGCTACATAGTTGTTCATGCATGACCAAGGATTAAATTTTTATGGAATATATATCTCCATTTTTGCATGTTATAGAATAATTATTTTAGCAATTTCAATTTTTATGGGGCTACCAATTTCTACTTTTCTTTGTTTATTTGTGTTGAATAATTGGTATTCGAAAAGTGGTGACCAATTTCAATTATCGTAGAATTAATAAACTGTATTCATGAGCTACAAATACTAATGTTGTTTACGATCAAGCCTAATTTTTTTTAGAATTTGTGTCTCTATTTTTACGTGGCATGCTGTGGCATGTTATAGAATAATTATTTTCTATGGGACTAACATGGCTCTCAGGTGGCTCTCAAATAATCTTGCATGCTTGAAGGGAGCTAACATGGCTCCCAGGTGGCTGGATATTCCGATGGTCCTTGAATCAGATTGCCAAATGGTGGTCTCCAAGCTACATGCCACAGGTCGTGATCGCTCCATCATATGGCAAATTGTTGAGGAGATTCGCGCTGTTGGCAGACGAATCTGCAAGTTAGAGTCGCTCAAAATAAGCAGGGGGCAGAATAATGTAGTGTACGAATTAGCGCTGGTTTGGTATTAGGTCTAAAGAGTGTCAGTGTTTTTTCTTTTGCTTGTTTTTCGGACTGTATTGTAGTCCTTTCTTGTAAGGATACTATTTAATTTTAAATAAAGCTCTTTTGTTCGGAAAAAAAAACAAAGGAGTGTGGTATGCATGGTAACCGTAAAGCATGCGTTTATTTAGCTTTGATCTTTTAGATCATGTATTAGTACAGCTTTGCAATGTCTATGATCAAGTATACAATTTCAGCTGGGCTAAGCTGGAACTGA